>JABASH010000658.1:0-35857 GCA_019776445.1 Tomocerus maximus | reverse complement strand
ATAAATCCGGATTTGTAATTACATGCAAGCTTCCCTTTCTATGCATGGATCTGCCTTAACGAGTGCCATTGGGAATTCCAAAATAAATGCATTACAATTGAATGCACAGCGTGCAGATATAGACGGAATAAAATGCTTATTAGGATGGGTGTTTCATATGTTATTATCAATACTAGGGTAGAATATAATATTAGAATATAATACTAGAATAAAAATATTTCTGATGTTGTTTGCAAAAAGGTATTGGCATTTTGGATTTCTTCCATAAAAAAATGTGAACTAACCAAAAAAACATTTTGGGATGGAAACTCAAAAATTAGCTTGGAAGGGTTGGAAACACCGTAATCTCAAACATTCAGAATTTGATTTATTCTATTTTTCCAGTCTCTGTTCATACACAAAATATTTCAAATCTCAAAATCACAAGCAGCAATATTGTATAATTATTATATATTATATAATACCTATATCATAAATTGCATGTGACAAAGATGCGGTGAAAATAATGGAAAATAAGTCCTTGTATCTGTTTAGAGTTATTTATAAAAATCATTGTACCATGAAAGTAAAAAGAGGAGCAAACGTTACAAATAGGTAGGTATTTGAATTTGTATGGGAAGTTGGCATATAAGTTTATTAAAACACTAGGCCACCAGTACTGTTAAGAATTTTGCAAGGTTTAGGCCCCAATATTTGATTTAATTTCGAAAGCTGCTAAATGCTAACCCAGAGTGGAGTTTACGGTTCTAACATATTGCATACGCGATTGCGCATGTCTGCAGTCCTACGGAGGAAACGAAGACTGATGACGATTTCCTTAAATTTTTATAAGTATGATACCAGAACGTATATCATATAGTAAGTCGGATTTAGTTTATAGATACCTATATTAAATAAACAGTGTGTTTGAAAAGAGCTGAACAGTTACAATGTCTTTGGCTTAACAAAACCTTAAATTACTATTATTATTATTATATCCTAGGACTACGACAACACATTTACATGAGGCAAAATAGTCACTATTGCAATAATGGAATATCATGCGATAGTACAAGAATACAAAAATACTGATGCTTACTAATAGACCATTAAAACTTTTAATGATTTATCACTAAAGCAATTTTTTTAATATTGTCATATGACCATGTTGAGTCATACCTTGCGGTATATTGCAATAAATGAATGCTTTGTTAAATAAATTACTCTGCAGAATGTATCGAGGAGTTGTCTGGAAACATCCCGATGTGGTTTAATTCAATTTAAATACCTTTTGAGTTTTAATATTTCCGGGATGTTTCAATATTCAGGTACCGACTTCCAATAAAAATGCTACCTAATTGCATGTACGACTCCTAAGTCTAAATTCTTTTCCTTAAAATAACTAGGAGTTTTAGGTTTTCCGTTTGTTGAAACTGATAGTTACATTTGAGTTAAATAACAGGAAGTTAGATACATAAAAGTTAGATACAGAATAATTTTTACAATAAATTCAATACGAAACTCGATATAGTTAAATATTTAATTAGTAAATGTTAGCGAAGTAGTAGTTCCAGTCCATAGAACTAAAATGCAAAGAAGACTTTTGTAAATCTCATTATCATAAAATAATATGGCGAACATTCCTCCATAACCAGAAGGTGTATTTAGCTCCATGTACAATGTATTGAATTGTATGGAAAATGGAATAGTATTGGTATTGTGTGTGATATAACCGGACAAATACCAAAGAATCTAATTACTTTGTGGTGAAATGGGAAATCCGTTTAATATGAAATAGTGAGTAGTCTGAGTACCTACTTCTATTAGTATTTCTAGGATGGGAGATAATATGATTTGTTCAATTCATTTCTCCATTTCATTTTGGATTTCTGGTTTTACCTGTGTACGGGCATTAGGCGTCCATAGACTTTATTTATGGCTTTTTAATAATAGCGATATTAAGCGAGTTAGGCAGTGAGAGTTTTGGGTCGGATTATTCAGAGATGCATGTTACAGGAAATAGATACAACGGAACAAGAAGCTTTTAATAGTTGGAGTCATAGCTGTAGTAAATACTTATAGGATTATTGTGTCAGTAAGGAGATCATGCATCCGCCCATGCAGTGTAAGTAAACTACATTAGTTAGTCTGGATTGCGCAGAGAGGAGGATGATAGTCACTCTTAGTATGTAAATACGTTGGTGGAAATAGTTTCCAGAGAACCTCTTTGAACTTCTGTTAACGCTGGCTTATTCCTTTTTAATCTCGTCTCCGCTCTCACTACCTGTCATGTCACTTTCCGAATCCCAGTTGAAACTCAGCCAGAGAATAACTACCATTGTCAGTCCTGAATGCGAATATTATCTACGCTATGCTCACATTCATATGTCATTTTAATATATTTTTATAATCTGTATATGCCTATCCGTGTGAACTGTATCTGTCTACTTATTGAACGTCCGCCTATATTCTGGGGATACTTCAGGAGGCTTAGCAAGGATTAGTATATTGCATAGCTCGAATCTATGTATTAGCTACTCAGTCTGTAGTGAATTAAGTAGATGACATTATCCTCATCTTATAGCAATAGCAATACTGAGGCATATCAAATGCATAGCAAGAACTCTCAAGGTTTCCTCCTAGCATTGTATTTAAAAAATCAGGAAGCAAATGCCTTTCTTTCGCATCTCACAAATGGAGCTGGAACTGGCAAGAGCATTAATTTCAATACGGAGAATATCAGAATCTTTACAAAATGCAAAGAAAGGAATGAGAAGATGACACGGAGCGTATTGCTTCTTATGAATTATGACACTGCAGATAATTAAAAGAAAATATTATCCCCTGCTAACGAGCTCACAATGCAAATTATACTTACTAAATGCATCCATAGAAATAGGAGAATTATATTCCTACTCTCAGGACATTTAATACAACTCTTATATTATACTCCATCTGGCACTTATGTAGAAACTGCTATCATTTCATATATTTCCAAATCTTTAGAAAATGATCACGATGCATGAGATATTACATTTCCTATGTGCTGATCCTTCAACCGAATCCCATTTCCATTAGATAATTCCTGTAAAATAAATAAATGCTTAAGTATAATTCTACATTTCGTCAACATTATGCTATTTATCAGTTGAAATTAAATTCTTAATTAATAATTTAAACTGAAAACATTAAAATACTTCTGTTTCGGAGTTTCCTAACTCCAATGACTGAGTAGTTTTTCTATATCGAAATTAGTCCCAATTTGACCGCTTCGATTTTAACAAAATGTTATGAAATTTTTTAAATAGTAATTATCAACCAAGGCTACCTTATATATTGTAGGGTGTATGAACAGAAAACATTATTAAGTTTAAATAGACGGGAAATTTGCATGCACATCGCCTAGCTATATTGACAGCTAAAGGTCAGCAGATGAGTGGCATTAATTTTAGTTTAAAATAATTCTGAAGAAATACAATAGTTGTGTTGTGTTAGATATCCATTTCGATAAAAATAATTCTGAAGAAATAACGATATTTGTATACTATTAGGTATGACTGCAATTAAATAGAATTAATAGGCATATTTATAAGTCTTTTACGCCTCGTAAACGGCTAGGACAAGAATATTCTTTTCAGTTTAATGAGTTCTAGTCTATCATTGGCCAATAAAAAGTAATGGCGAAGAGAACGAACGTTCTTAAAAAAACATGGCATGCAATTGGGTTACGAACAATTGCAGCATGTCCCCATAAAACGAGTTTCAAGAATTTTTTGTCTACAGGCACTAATGTCTGGTGTAATTTTGAGTATTTATAATTACGTCGTAGAATTTGAGCGTCTCTATATTTGCCGAACCATCATGAAGAAGCTCTTTGTAGTAACTATCTTATGAAAAGTAAAATAGTCATAAAATGTAATTCACAAAGAACCTTTTATGAAAGTTCTGAAAATATGAAAACTATTACCTATGCAGCTTTTCTTCACTTTTCTATACACTTCCTTTCGTTGAAAATAGTACATGAAATTACGTGGAGATTCAAATCACGGCATTGAGTCAAGATAAGACGGAGATTGTACTGCCGAGGAGATTATCTCAATTCAAAATGGGTCTTACTTTTTATGCAACTTATTTACTTCGTTGACAGTGAAACTGTATAATACAGTCTATTTTACCATCCTTTTACATTTGTATATCTTTTGTTCGTGTCCTAAGGGCATTTTCTTTTCTGGAGACAGTTAACAAGAAAGGACAAAATAACATGTTTATTTTAGGGAAAAAGCTTTTCCTTCCAACGATTGCATCTCATGCCACTGTAAACTTATTCAGCAGCAAACAATACATATACTTCTTATGAAACCAGTCTACTAGCTGCTTAATTTTTGCAAATAATATGCTCAACAAGCATTACTGAGTATTTGCGATGCTCGTAGTAACCCAATAACATAATGTTAACGTTGCTAAATGTTAACTATTAAATTTACTAAATTGGTAAAATATTTTTTATCTTTTAACCGACGCATTCTACTTAAATACGCATAGAAATCTAATGTGATAAACTAATTGCCATTGTTTTCACACCAACGTACCTAGTTTAATTTCATTGACATTTTAGTAATTGGATAAAATCAAATTTTATGAGCATATTTTATGAGAAAATTTAATGGTTGGCTTGCACAATATATTAGATATTTGATCTACAGTGTTATCTGTGTACGTGGTATGGTATTTGTACATATCCTTTACATTACATGGTTCTGAAAATTGAGTCCGTGATCCTTTAGCCCAAGAGCCGAAGAGATTAGGTCAAGATCTTGTTCTCTAGCAATATACCCGGATAATGGCATATTACTATTTATGTATATTACACAGATTCACTTAATAGGGCAAAAGGTCAAAGTGAATGTAGGAACAAATATAAAGTCATGTTATCTAAGCATCAAGGTAATCAAGATTGAATCCTACTAGGACTATCATCAGGGCGGTGTGGTTATTTGAATTTGGTCTCCAGGATTATGCAGATACGTAACTTTATGTATAGTTAAGTGGCGACTGGAATATATTATTTCATTATACTGCAGTGAAAAGGAGAATTATAAAGCGACTATCTATAGCTTATTCTGCACGATAATTCCCACAGTTATCAACGGCATCGGTTCACTAGCATTTCATTTTCCATTTCAGTAAGTTGATAATAAAGAGCAGGTCAGCAGGATCCCAAAATGCTATGAGGGCTCTCCACACTGAATATAAAGTGATTACTCAAGTTGACATGGAAAAGAGATATCCATTCCCAGCCATCCTTCACTAATGTTTGCATATTAAATAAAAGAGTTTGCATATTAAATTATAAGTCCATGGAGCTGGTGGGTAAAACAGTGCGGGATGATAATAATGGCATCTAATATCTGTCAATTATCAAAGTTGATGCATAAGGCAGTCATTAAGTATATTTGCTCTAAGATTAATTTTTGTGAAGGAGCATGAAAAAGGCTGCTGCAAATTATTTATTCTACTATTACTGGCTAGAAATAGTAAACAGCACATTAGAGGCACTCCACCAATATTACTGCAAGTCGATGAAATAAAGCATAAGTAATTATATGACGAAACTTTGAGTTTCGCCGAAGAATTTTCATGAATGTGTTTGGGAGGACACGGCAGGAAGTAGGTACTTGCGAATAGTAACAGCAATTTCTGAGGAATACATTGATGGCTCCGTAAAAGTCATTTATTGTGGAGTGAGAGAGAACAAGTTGTGCAGTGACTTGCGGTGCAATAAAACATTCTAGCAGAAGATACATGAAACATATGCCCTTATGTCAAAAGAAGCACAGAGAGTAGCATTCCCATGGAACGCCGCCGACAGCGTAGACAGTTTGGTTGAATATAAAAATAACTTATATTTGGTGTATAATCGCATGGCACCTATTTCTATAAATACAAGTATAGGAGCCAGTGGAGTGGATATCAGCAGATATTAGCCTTGCAGAAGATAAAATATTTTTCTTGGCGAAGACCAAGACATAGCTCTATGTAGTAAAAGAAAGTCGACTGGGGAACGCAATATCAATATCGCAATAGAAGTAATAGCTTCGCTAATGGTACCTATGTATTTTAAATGTGCGGATGGCAATGGATGGAATGGCGAAAGAAATGTAAGTGTGTGTGCATCTGCACTGCCAGGCTATAATTTTATGACATGCAAACTCTTGAAGAAGCGTCGCGAGTCAACTCTGTCTCAACAGTCAATAAGTAGGTACGTGTAATAATATTATAGCATTGAAATGTATTAGCGAGGAGGCTCAGCAGCTCGAGACTCGTCAACTTGAGAAAGTGTCCGGAGTCAAGTCAAGGAGAGGGAAGCAGCAAAGTCAAGTCGAAACAGTCAACTGAACTGCAGGAACATAGAAACCAACAGTAAACTAAAGTAAAGTTAGATTAAGCCAAGCGCATGCTAAATTGCCAGGTATGTAACCTTGTTACTAAATTACTGAATTTTCACCATGCCCGGCACTAACAGTTCCTTCAGTTCACTTACATCTACATATATCCAGTTTAGTTGTAGTTTAGAGGCGGAAAGGCTGGCAACAACAACATCGACTGCCTCCAACACTCAGAGGGATCGTTAATAACCATATTAATATATCTGTAAGTACGCATGCATTAGATTACATGCTTACACTTATAATACAACAGACTCATTATGTCCGCATCTTCGTCTTAGGAGTTCCTTGTGTCTTGCAAGTGTCTAATACCCAGCTCTGTCTGTAGTCTGATAATATTATTTCTTTCTGTCTGTCTGTCTCTTCTACATATCTGTAGTATTACACGTATCTGTAGTATTACATGTATCTGTAGTATCTACTCTGTAGTAGTAGTAGTAGTACGTAATAATAATAATAATATTCTTTATTTTGAGTGACTCGACTTGACTCGACTTGACTAAAAACACATTCTATTTCTGTAATCTTGTCCTATATCCAAAAATAATCTTGCAGAGTCAAATATCATCATCACCACTGCATAGACTTTTTAAAGCTTGGTTACCTAACCTTAAGTTAGGTACTACTACTACCTATTCAAGTACGTGTGTACATAGGAAGAACCAGAAGTATTAACTAGTATATAGTAACTACTTACAATTTAAATAGAAGAGAGTTGCTAATGGTCCAAGATCGTTGTTTAACCACTCTCTGCAATAATCTTGGTGGGATATATCTCCCTACTATAAAATCTGTATCCGGTCTCTGTCTTCATGAATCGTCTCATTTTACTCCCTGCGTCACGATCAACATCCTCGTATCTGTGTTTCCCAAACAATCGTTTATCTCCACTATCTCGTTAACTACTTTCTGCTACCGTTTTAGCTCTAATCTCTATTGGCAATGAGTTTTTATTTAGAGTCTGCCTTCATTTATAATAGATTACATTAAATGAGAGACAAATCCAATCTGCATTATAAATATACTATTAGTTTCTCTTTTCCATTCGAATCGACTATTTATTTATGCTAAGTCTAGTTATCCCTACAGACTCTTAAATCCTTGAGACTACTGTAGCGTGTATATCAATGCATTTGCAAATGTGGTCTGCGGAGATATATCTTCCTTCCATTACACTAAATTTGATTATGAAGGTGATTTCTGTTTTACGATTTCCCTCGATCTCTCTCCTCAGTCACATTCTCATATCCTTTGTGTTCCTTTTTGACTTTTTCTGTCGGATAAGTCGGGTTAGGAGGAGGAGGCCGTAGGTTGCAGCAAGTACATATGCAATCCTCCTCGGATATAGCCAACGATCTCATAGCTGTGGAGACTATCTGTTACACTTACGGGTGCACAGAAGAATAACCAACACAGCAGCCACGATCAGTCAAGTCGGCTACACACTTACAATATTAGCACTATCTGTAGTGAGGAGTGAGTGACTGCCTAAGCATTACCAACACTATCTCACAACAATCAGAGTAGAAACAGAATCTGCTTCATTCACATCTCTCTCCGTTTCCTCGACTGACATTACCCATCCCAGTGTCTCACAGTGCAATCTCAAAAATATTTATCTGCAACAACTCCCAAATATTCAGACAAATTAGCATACATATCTACGCTGCTACCCTCAACTGATTTCCCTAAATAAGTGAAAGACTCAATCTCACTTTCCCCACATTTCACAATAATCATTCTGTGCAAAACACTTTAGCTATTGCTACCTGTTCCCAGGATACAAACAATATTAAGTATACTACGGAAATGTTGACAAGATAAATTGCTCGTTTAAAAGAGATTTTTGAGACAGGAAAGTGCTAGATTTTTGTCTCAAGAGAGAGAGTCTGTTGTTATTCCTGTCCTCTGTTTTGTTTTCTAACTTAAGACATTGCAGTTAGTGTACTTTGTGTAGGATCAATTATATTTCAACAGTGTCGCAATTCCAAATGGGTTCACTTAAATCACATTTTAATCATATCTGAGTCTTGCTGACTTGTCTCGCTAGATACAGCTCGTTCGTATTGCATTTCCATGTTGGCTGTTTATGTTGACACGACACGATAGGTGCCTTATCACAATGTACAGGGTGTATCATTAACGTAATTCTGTACCACATTACATGTCATACTACATGGCTGCATATTACATGTACGCATATGTGTCACAAAGTAATTCTGTGTCCTAGTGTGTCTAATCCAGAGTGTTGCGTACAATTAAGTAGCTACACAAAATATTACTGCACGCTATATTGTCACAACATTTCAAGGTTTATCAGATAAGGTCAGCCTAGAAAATACATCCACACCATGAGTACAACTGGAACACAATAATTGTACGTTGTACACACATGCATGACCTTTTAAAGTAGCTGAATGCCAGTTCTCTGATTGCATTTCCTATTCATGGATTAAAGAACGCATGTAAACTGTGTACGAGAATAATGAGTCTCCATTTCTTCTCTACACGGTACTAAGTAATACTACATATAAGCACTAGTAAGTCCGAAATAATATTAAGCTGTTAGTGATTTGCTTATACATTGTGAGAATTCATTACAATACCACGCGAAAGTAATGCAATAACAAACACTTAAACAAATGTTTGTATAGCAACTTTTACTTAGACTTGCGACTAGAAGAAAAGAAACAACGCAATTGTCGCATAGTACATAGTCATACTTAAGTATACCCCACCACAAAATATTATCAGTAGTTTTAGCAGTACATGCTCCAATTTGTCTCTGTCTCTGTCTGTTTAAGTAGTGAAGGTAGTCCGATCCGACCTGCCCTTCTGTACTAAATATTTGTCATTTGTGCCCGTATTTTTGTGATTTATTTTTGTGTCGTGCGACGAGCGCTAGTTTTTTCAACCATTCAAGATGAATGTCATGTTTAGTAAATGGAAACATAAAGGCGAAAATGGTGTTGGTGGTGGTTTAGAGAAAGACGATGACCATCGGGGTGGCTACCGAACACACTTGATCTTTGCTGGCAAGCGTGACCCGGAAGGAACCGGAGGACAACCCGCCGTCCCTCAAGGTGGCTTCTACAAAACTCATTCCGCTTCGTACTCCTCACATTCCAATCATCCTTTCGCCCATGCCGACATGACCACTCGGCACCATCCAGAAACGTCCCGCAGAAAAATCAGTCGTGCTCTCGTCGACGACGGTCGCAGTGGCGGCAGCGGAGGCGGCAGCCAAGGTGGAGGGACCTACAACCAGGTAACTATTTAAATAAATCCTGTGGCCTAAGACACCTTGAGAAAAATAGTTGTTGACTTACTAATTACCTTTCCATGTCTTCAGCTACTCTTCACTGAGTTTTTATTTCTCTGCGAACTAAAACATTTCTGAAACTAGCAATACTCATTTGAACTGACTTCAAATCTAAAGAAAGGAGGCGAGCCAGAAAAAACTTTAACAATAAAAATAACTTTCAAGCTAGATCTCTATACAAACTTTCAACATAACAAACAAACAGAAAAAACTCACGTCAACCGTCAAATTGAATCCCGAACAAAATAAACGTGCGACATTCTATGGAACGTATTTGTGTACATACATGTGATGCAATGCTCCAAATACTGACATTACTATTAGGATATGTACCGTGTCGAGTCGTGATTCTTCGTTGTCTCTTATTCGCAGGGAACAAAACAGGACCTTTTTTCCTTTTTTTATAAAAAAGGTAGGAGTACGAATTTCAAAAAAGTAGTCCGTTTCCTTTTTTGCTTTTTCCTTTTTACAGCACAAAATTTCTTATTTTACCGTATTAATAGCATTTTTGAGTAGAATAATTAATATATTTGCATAGTTTATATGAAATGCAATTGATTCAGGCATATAGACACATTAAATTATATGTTATAGTGGACTATATTGATGGAAATAGTAGCTATTAAGCTGTATGAAAAAGCAAAAAGGGAAAAGGACTGCTTTTATTAAAAAGGAGTACAGATAGTTTGTACCTTTTTGATAAAAAGGAGTTGCTTTCTTGTTCCCTGCTTATTCGACGCATTACTAATACTTCAACAGTTTCTATACAGATTCTTCCAAGACTCACTAACAATAATACAGATAATAATACTAGGACTATTCAATACCGAATTCTGACATGTAGTCTTGTGTCTAGTTTTACTCATCTTACTATGGTCACGGAGGCAAGACTAGACTAACTCGTGAGTAATATTTCAGGCAGTATAACATGTACCTTAGACATTGCACGTCCACCTTCACATATTCTAAAATAAATGACATTCCTCGGGCATAAGCTAAGAACATTGACCATTTTAATTCCCATTTTGAGTAATTTAATTGGTCTGTCAATTGAATGCTCTTCAAAGATACCTAAGGGACTACATTACAAATATACATATTTATTACACCCATAGAATGCATAGTCGCAATTATTATTGTCTATGTTTTGATAATATAGACATCATTTCTTAGTGTTATAAGTTATTGCGAAGACTGCAGTTAAATTGTGGTAAATTTACTGTTATTAAATAGTATAAGCTATTTAATCGTTTGCGAATTAGTGAGTGAATAGACTTAAAGTATGGGAATGGAAATCACACTTAGGATGTAAGGATATGGCAACATTGACAAAATATATTGTATTGTATTCTTTATTGACAACGCCTCTTTGGTAAGAATCATTAGGTTGACAAATTATAACTAAAATGACGTTACTCTGATCACACTCATATCCATTACTACAATTTCAAAGCTTATACAGATACTTAGATAATGTGTGTAGTAATACAGAAATACATAGTATGAAGACAGAGGAAGAGTAAAATAGTTGGCTATCAATGAACAAATTGACAAACATGCAAATGGGATTTGAATTTTAGTGGTGGTGATTAGCCTTGGTCTGATATTTGGCTTGGCAAAATGTTGGTAGGGATTCAACATTCATTGCATGCTTAAGTTGATCTCACAGACAGGCTTTCGCTGAAATAGGGGAACAATGAATGGTGTTGTACTACAATCTCGTCTGAGAATTAGAGAGGTGGTTCCGTTTTGATTAGGTCGAGCAACGCGTAATCGTTGTGTACAGAAATTTCTGCGTTCGTTTGTTGTATGCCGATTCGGTGGGAATCGGAGGGGAGGATTACGTTAGTTGGATGTGAGTAAAGTAAAAGTAGTTTTAATTCTTGTGCAATATTATCTGACAGAATAAACAGTTAGCTGTGCATCATCGTAAGCAGGATGGGTCGGAGAAGCCCGGGATGCTGGAAGTGGTCGCAGAACTCACCCGAGATTGTTTCATCATTCCTCTTGCATGTGTTGATCGATTCCTTCCTGCAGGATTCACTGTAAGATTCGCTAGATAAAAAGTTTTTTTCAACATTCCTCTGGGCTTAATGTACCGTTAGGGACATTAATTACCTGGAATGGGAAGATCTAATTTAATTTAAGTTTACTGATGTGTGTGATTTAAGTTTTCTTGCCATGCATTGGTTCCCAATTTGTACATGACTAAAATTCGGCATCATTGAGATCCGTTGAATTAGCCATGAACTGATTTCTTTGGTTTCCGCCTTGACTTGTTTTGTTATTTGACTTCTCGGAATGTGGTTTTGTTCGGAAATAGTTGCCAGAATTAAAATCCAGAGCGAATAACAATGTGACGAGTGGAGGGGCGATGAATGTTCTTGAAGTGACAGACCCTCAATTGGCCGTTGTTGTCCACCTCATGACACCGTTGATTCCTCTCAATCCACCGCTGGAGTCCCCGCTCTCGCAACCAGAAATGATTCAGAGATCTTTGGCTCTCCAGCTCTCACAGAAGGCATCTGGAGAGAGACAGGCCTCACACGGACTTTTACTCGCCTCTATGGAGACAAATTGTAAGAATTTCTTTTCATTCAGTACGGAATAATATTTTAAGGAGAGAGTCAACTTGATTCGTTTTCTGAGAGCAAAACTACTTGCCTTGTTATTTCACTCGCTTTATTCCTAAAAATCTATTTATGGATTTCCCTCGCAGTAAATTACGCTTTTACCGACAATGAGTTATTGAACTTTCTCCGACCAACTAGCTTTCGTGCACGCAAAAAACAATAGTACACATTTATTGGATGCTCCATTCCAATTCCAATCGACATGCATATGAATAATAAATTTCTACTTATTGAACCATCCCATCGCATGTTTCATGAATGAATACAACCTATATAGGCACAAAGCTACAAGTATCCTGAAATCATGGCCATGATGAAACTTGCAAATTGTACAACAAAAATTATCTTGGGTCGTACCTACCATTTTGTGTTTACCTAATGTGTAATATTTAATCAATCCATTTATTATTTGTACAACAACAACGGCTAAACTACTTTCACTCACCATTTCTATCAATACCTTTCTTCTTCTCAGTGACTGACCTCCATTTACTAAAGACATTTCTGTCTTTTTCATACCAGCCCGTAGTTTGTCATCTGAATAATTAATCCTATTTTATTTGTCCACGAGGAATTGACAAACAATGCAATACTTCTTGCAAAATTACTTATTTATTTGCTCCAGTTTTTGCAGCAAACGCTTACATAATTCTAGGTCACTAAAATACTATCATACAGAATAAAATTATACATTTACAGATAGGTACTAAAGTTTTCACCAGTGTTTTCTTTTAGCCGGCTTTTTTACATTTTAGCCAGCCACCTGGCTAAAATGGTCATAATGGACAAAAACGGCATTTTTGGCTAAAAATAAGAGACACGTAATTCACCTAGCAGATTGGTAATGTTGGGATTTAACAAAGGTATTAAAATGCGGAGTTGTGTATTTCAAATTAAATGATTGTTTATGCTGAACAAATAACATTTTCAGGCACACTAATTTTTTATATTATGCGTATATTTCTTGACTGCTTTTAAATTTTGGTCGTTTGTAATGATAATACTAACTCTAATTGCACTAGAATGTCAGTTTAAGTTTGTAATATTTGGCAAAATTCTTTGTTTTTAATTTAAGCCACTTAAAGCCATTTTGTCCAGTGGCCAATAAAGATTTTAGCCAGGTTAAAAACCATTTTAGCCACTATCCGGTGGCTAGTAAAATACTGGTTTTCATGGATAAGAAATTTGCGTAATTAAGTCAAACATGAATTTAAAATCCATAATCCGCTCTGAATGATTAAAAATGATAATCACTTCCCGATAATAATATTTTTGGCACTGGTACAAATATCCCTTATCGGTAAGTTATACGAAAAAGAGCTTTTCTAAGATAGGGGATGCAATGATTGCTAGAGTTTTCTACTAATGGTGTAATATTTACGGGTAAACTTGATCTATGGTATATAACGATAATCTACTCAGTATTTGGTAAAATGATTTGGAAATGAAACTAGTCGTCTCGGTAACTCTCTGGTGAAGTAAAAGATTTCTTTTACACACAATCTCCCAGACGCCGAACTAAAAATACATTTTGTTAATGGATTATATTTCAGCTGACTTCCCTTTGATGGCACTGTACATACTGCCGACGTTAAGGACGGACGCCTCGGACTTTTTAGAACATGCACGGAAGAACGCCTTGGAAACATTCGAACCGAGCAATTTAGGATATTGCGGCGATCATTTTTTCCATCTGTGCCGTGAGGTAAAATCTCAGTTCGTCGATCAATCACAATTACTTGTGTACCAAGATGTACATTTATTTCTAATAGAAAGCATGGAACTTCTTACCCGCCGTTTCCTCATAGCATTCCATGAAATATTTCTCGAGGAGAATTAGCCATTATGTCATTACCAGTAAGCATGCAACTAAGTAACACGGAAAACGTATCTGTGTAATGACAATTATTGACTGATAACCTTAATTTGGGTAGCTCTTGACAAAATTATTTTTCTCTTCTGAGTTTTGGGATCATTGCTTAAGACGATCTTTGATAATTGTGTAACTAAACTAATATATAGCAGTGTGACCGGCAAAAAAATCAATTTACTTAAGCTGACGTTGAAATAAGTTTAACCTATCGATGATTTTTGGGTTTCTAAAGGTGGCCACTATTGCCCGACCACCGTTAGAGAATCCCGCGGGGAAAGGAAAGTCCACCGGATACGTTGTGTCAATCTTCCGGGTATTTGACGGGGACGATAAAGAGAAGTTGGAACGGAACTGGCTCTACTGGACAGGTAAAGTGATTTAAACTTAGCCCGATATTTGAAGTGGGACTTGAGGGATTGTTGGATATGCAGGAGCTCGCACTTTGTATCGTCATCTTCCGAAAAGCGTCGGACTGAGACGCATCACTCTCCACAAGTCTGCAGCAGCCAGCGGGGATAAGTTGTATCTTCTTCTATGTGAGTGTTCTAATTTCCTGGAGAATGTGAATGCAGCCGCACAGCTTTTACCTGCCTTAAGAGCTCGACTCTGCGGCTACACTGGAATCTATCGGGTAGCCTCTGCCTTTTGATTAACTCTTGAGGAACTTTTCAGAATTTTTTTAGCCATATCAATCAACGAAAAAATAGGAAGTGAATCACTTAAGGTCTTAAGATTAAATTGGAGCCTTATATTAAAATTATTAGATTATTAGATAAAGTATGCAAGTGAACGACAACTGCGATAAGTTGTCAGTTACTGTACCCATTTGTCTTTACTGTCATTAAGTAAGGAACTTCAAATGTCAATTTATTGTAAGCATGCATTTAGCTGCTGTTGTGCATTATGAATACAATCATGAGCAAATCAAAAATATCAGATACTATACTCAAAATGACTATTATTGCAACAAAGTCATTGGAAGTTTAAATCTCTCGTTTAAATTATACTGAAAAGTACATATATCAAAACAAATATACAATGTGTAGTTCAGTTAGGTAATTGTGTGTCTTATTTGCACTGTCTGATACTTACCTGACCTGATACAGAGACAGAAATACAAATATGCAATTTGCAGAAATACCGATATATAATTAGTAAATGTATTAGCTACCTATAGGCTAACCGAATTCAAGAAATGTACACAACATGTAACCAATGCATATTACAAAGATGTTCAATTACTCACAGTCTACTACATTTAAGTCAAAATATCCTATACGGCAACCTCTGTTTCATTTATTTACATGAATAGGCAGATAGATATACGAAATCCAGAAAGTACGAAGCAAAATGTTTTCTATTGCAGAACTAATAAATGTTTAGATCGCAATCCAATACGGATATTCTCATTGGTTTGTGGGCCACTATACCAATTCTCTACATTCATGTACTCTAAGTCATAAAGTAAATTATCAAATTGGATGTTTAATGCATTCGTCGTATACATAATTATCTGTAGACACTGGTTCATTAGTTATAATTAACTACCTAATTATCTTTACAAATCATGCTAAAATTGAAATAAACGTAAGTAATTTATTTTTGTTTCATAAATTTCTGGGGAAACAGTCACAGAACTTCATCAAATCAAATAACGTATTATTTATACTCATACCTAGTACCAAGACCTACGACTAGTACATATAAATCTACAGATAGGTAGGGATTAGAGAATAGGAACTCGCCAACTTTGTGTGGATAATTCGTTCCAACAACTTTATGAAATAATTCTATACCTTTCTCCTGTGTGTTATAGCGGAAGAAATTCCTACCTACGCATCATAATAATAATGCTTCCTTCCAATTGTAATTCACTCTGTCTTTCTTATGATTCATATAATTTTAGTTCACGTCGAGGGTTGATAGGGACTTAATTGACTACAGTAGATATTTATTTCGTAATTACTAAATGAGATTCAGAGTACACTGCATAGTTGGTTGCTTGATATTCTTTTCGGGAAATGAACCCATAGAATACAATTACATTTATTTTGGAAGCGATAAAGGGAGAAGCTTCCAATTTATGTCGTCATGTACATATTGGGCACTGAGAAACCATTGTAAGAAGCGATTGAATGATATTGAAGGTCTTGACTCAATTGCATCTTTTTCCTTCTTTAATGTCTTTGAAATTTTAATGAATGTACATTTGAAGTAATTCCCGTTAAAAAAGATAAATTCTATAGGTAAACAATTCTATGAAAATAGGGCACTTGTATTCTTCCATTAACTCTAGGACTACGAAAACCTCATGAGAAAACTGGTCATGTTGCTATTTTAATTGTTTTTTTAGATATTATCAGAGCATTTGCAATGACTTAGCTAAAAGTGTCTGAAATGCTTGCCTACACCAAAAATCCCACTGCAAATTAAAACTGGTGCACTCGAAATTAGGAAAATGTAGAATGAAATTGTAAGCAATAATATACAACTACCACATCCTTTAGGCAATAACAAATAATCGTACTAAAAAGGCCGAGTAATATTTAGAATTGAACAATAGTATTGTAAAGTACATAAACAGCAGTTGATATGATGAGAATAGAATTAGAATCATTCTTTTTTAAATGACATACAAATTCCCCATTTTGCTAGAGTGTAAAATAAATAATTGTAGGTTTATGGTCGATTCTGGTAGAGGTGCATCAGAAATGATTAAAGCTAAAGCAATAATAATGTAGATAAGATGTAATTTGTTGCAAATATCAATTATCGTAAGATATTCGTAAGTAATGTACATTATTTGCCAAAATGTTTAATATACTCAACATCACGTTCGCACTGATGAAATGGTTAAATAAAATTAGGTTATTGAAATGTATATAAATGAGTAAATGTAGCCGGAACTTACATTTAAATTAATCAGTGATAAATAAACTGGTTTTTGGACTTTGACAGAGAACGATTTAGCCTTTTAAATTATTATTTTTCAAATTTTAGACTGTTTAAGAAGAAATGAAAAACATTTTTGGAAAAGGCACACACCAGGAGGATGACATGAATGAGAATTTGATGAGCAGAGCAAGTAATTAATTTTTGTAAATATGAAAATATTTTTTGGAAAAAACAAATATCAATTAAAAGTGTACGTACCAATATTAGTTGAAGATTGCCATCGTTAGCCTAGGCATCTATAAATGTGAATATTTATAAAAGTTCGCCATGCAAAAAACTAAACGCAATAAAAAATTCATTAGATAGCCTATTGTATTATGTAGATTGACCAATATGAACATCTAAATGCCCCAATGTGAATTAATTTTCATGGCACTGCGGGGGCAGTAATCTACTTAATAGTCGTGTTGCTAGTACATTAGGTAATTATTATGTGCCTATACGTTGCTAACAGTTTTTGAATTGTTGATTAATCAAGATGTAAATCAGATAAGTAGGTATAAAATAAAAACAGTGAACAAATGTTAGTTTTAAGAGACGCTTTTTGTAACATGTTAACTGCTTAAATGTATGTATACTATTACTAATATGTAATCTAAAGTATGTACTATATAAACAATTCCTGCTTTCATTTGTACAGAGTGGAATAATTAGACAATGAACATTATCAGTTACTTCAGTACATAGCGAACTGTAGATTGTAACTTCAGCTAGGCCTTTGTGATAGTCATAGTGTGTATTACTACATGCACAGTTACACAAGTATAGATGTGATGGTTGCATGAAGATATTATTGTAAAATGCAATATTTTGCTTTGATTTCCATTTAATTTTGTAAAAGACGACAGTAGGTACCTAGGTACGAAATTCATGATACATACATATTAAAACAAAGGAATCGTATTGAACTGAATAAAAGTACCCATGACACATCAAACAAAACTAATGTTAGTGTTCACATGTCTGTTGACTCGACTGTCTTAAGTGTAATATACAATAAAACAATCACCAAACGCAACAGAAAATCTATCCAGCTTATTTTAAACAAATTGTACCGCTTTGTAGTAAATATTCACTATTTTTTAGAGCTGCTCATTTATGAATTGCTTAGTAACGTTTTAAATCAGAGCATTTTTGACGACTTTTTCCTAATGATTTAACCGCATAACTGAAAATTAAAACATGTATTTTAATTCTAAAATCCATAGTCGCACTATACACCATTTTTGACAAAATGTTACTTGCACATACAATAAATCTATCTTACCTAAATATAACCAATAAGGAACCACATGAGAAGTTCAATGTCGAATGTTCAAAAGTGTTCATGATCAAGGGGTTTTAGAATGATGGTGAATGTCACACAATATCATACCTACAGTATCAACTAGGTGCCTGTATGTATTTAGTAGTGGTTTAAAAATGCTGTTTTAACTCAAATCACACATTATTTCGTATTTACATGTACCACAAATTGTTTCTTCAATCTCCTAATCACATCCACTAATGACCATTTTCTCAGAGCGCTCATTCAACTATGGTCCTCGGATCGTCTCGTAAGTAATACGGACAATACGAGACTTAATTTGTTTCTGTTTCATGACTTCCTTTTTGTTCTAAGTACCCAATTAAAATTGAATCATAGTAACCTACATCCTTTCGCCTCGGTGTTTTCATTTCATTATTCAGTTCGGGTTATTTAATGTCTTCATTCATTAGGCTTCATTGCCAATCTTGTTAATTTTACTGAACATTTTAAGTTATTCTGTCTGTCTGTATATCAACCAGAGTGTGTGCCTCATGCCATAAATTGCCGTAAATGTCGCACAAAAATAGTTTACGGCATACCGTAAACTACTACTATGCCATTTACTTAACTGCTAAACCAGTGTCTTTGGTTAGTTTACGGCATTTACGGCATGTCGTACACAAAAAACGGTTTACGGCATGCCTACTTTACATTCTGATATCAAAAGTTTTTAATTAAAATGTAGTTGTTGCGAAAATACTGTTACATGAATGAATTTTATTAAGAGTCGGGATTCTAAATTGAATTAATGGTGGACAACTTTATTGTATAGCGATTGTAAGTATTGTAGCTGTATCCACCCCTCCCAATGTTTTAATAAATAATAAACAAAACACTGTTATGCTGAATTTAGGGATTCGAAGAAACATTTTGTGGTATATCATGTCTATACGTGCACAAGTAAAAAATAAATACTTGCAATAAAGTGTTAAATGTACTAGTCAGACTCATTGTAAGTATTCAAGGTTAGTAAACTAGCAACCTACATTTAAAGAGTCATACTGTTAACGATAGTACTTTGTCTTGTTTTCCAAGCCCTTTGAGGAATTATGTAAGTGTTGAAAACTGTACCTAACGAATACACTATGTATGTAAATTGTTGACAGAAGTAATTGTACATATTAAAATGTGTTACAAATAAGAAACAAAACAATGAAATTTGACAGATATACTTAAGAATTGTTGTTGATGAATAATTACAAATAATTATAAATAAAGTTTTATTATCACGCAGAAATGAGAATTATTTTCAATCTGTCCCTTTTACCATCATTTCATTTGAAAGTGCTATTTCAAGCAGAAATTACAACACGGTAAGTGACAAAATAAATGCCTACTGATAACTATATTTATATCTTCCAAAGCTAAAGGTAAGTACCTAGCTTCTAAATAATATCTACAGTTAGGCGTTATTTACTGTGCCTACTGATTATATTGGATGGGCAACTGGAATAAGAATCAAGTCGATATTCATAAATTAGTATTAATTTGCCAGCAACGCACAATATTATTATATCGAGTTCTGTTCGGGATTTACAAAATTCTACAGATTGCGACAGTTAAGGTTAGCCTAACTTTTAACATGTAAATTAATTTTTATTAGGCTATGTTTTAAAAGAGATAAAACACTAACCCGTGCCTTAACTGACGAATTTTGTAAAAACCTTTTATATTGCTTTTGGATATTCAACATATTATGACGTTGATATTCATATTATGACGTCCAATCCTTCGATATATTTGCAAATCGAAAACAAATCAGATGAGCAACAATTGAGTATTTAGTAAGATGAAAATGAAAACAAAATGCGTTCAGTTCTTAAAAGTCGGGTAGGTAATATTTCTTCTTTAAATGGGCAAATGAACGTCTTCTAAATTAATTTCAAGGCCATAATTCAATTTTTATTAGCTAAATTTATAAGCAGTGATGCCAACGTAAGGCCATGTCTATGAATAACGTTCAAGAATTGGTTTTCTATAATTTAGGAACAATTCCTTAGAAGGCAAATTTCTATTTACAATAATGACCATTCCACTCCTGAAATTAATTCCGTAAGCTTGCAATAGCTAAAATAATCCCCAAATTTTTCAAAAAGACGGTTATAATTATAAAGGCAATACCTAAATAAGCTGCATCAGAGACAACTTTTATAGATCTGATGATAATTTCGTTATTTTCAGGTTATGGTTAGAAACTAATTTTCATGTTATTGCTTTCAGTTTTTGATTATTATTTACTTATAGAGAAAAAACATTGACGCCGGTTTTGAAAATAAAAATAATTATGAATTTAGGCAATAATATAAACAGCAAAAGGACATAACATAATTATTGGTTTTTACAAGAGTCTAGGAATTCGCTTCCACTTACTATTTGCTAGTAACAGTGATCAATATAAAATAATAAGGCCAATAAGGCGAAAAAACATTGTAAGAAAGAGCACAATGAATAAGTGATAGGTGGCTATGCAAGTAATTAATCACAAATAGAAACGACTCAAGGTTTAAAAATTAGTTAATAAATATGAAAATATGCGAAATAATAAAACAGACTATTTGCCTACAACGAGGCTGAAAGCCACAAATAAAAACGGAGACATTTAATGGCCACTAATATAAATAATACACTATACGAATTGTCGTTTATGGATGTTCCCAAAATCGCAGTCGTTAAAAATGTTTTGTATTGTTCAGTACTATGCATAGTATCTCGAACATATTGGTAGAGCAATTATTTCTATAGTGCTACACTTTATTTGAAAAGTATCTAACATACCAATTATGCCAAGCTACAAGAGTTCACGCAAGTTTGTGTCTATTACTATTATGACTCCGCAGTGTTACCTTAATCGAAAAACATAAAATATTTTTATGTCTTAGTTTGTTGACTTTGGAAAGTACTTTCTGCAAGAAATGGATATAACTACTAATTTAAGGCAGTAAATGTATTTTTCAAAAGTAGCATACGTTTGTACGTCGAAAACCTGTGACCATTTAATATTTGCAGAAGCTCGTATCATTTTCAGAGTGGATAAGTAGAATCGTGTGAATGGAAGTATCCATTATTTTGCCTAATGAAATGACCCAAATTGACACGTGGATCCTTTTTTCATGCTGACCTAGACAGACTTTTTCATTGCTTACATGTGTCTACCAAATGTAGAATCACACGGACAAGTTTTGCAAATTCCCCATGTATGTCCATCATTGTATCCTTTTAATGCTTTAATCCTTTTAATACTTATGTGCTTTCATTGAGAATTTTTATAGTTTATTCACAAAACCGTGTCTTTACAAAGTAACTCAGGCTTACTGGATGGACTTTATGGCCTTAGTAGATCTCCCTCACATAAAGATTTTATGTCTTATCTTCCAGTCGTTAGTATTTTATGCCAAGCCATTCTAATCTTCCTTTAGTCGCTTCATTACTCACACACTCACGCGACTCACGATAGGAATTATGGAAATTCCAGGTGTTTCTTCTACTTCACAATAAGTTTATTAATTTCTGTTTTATTTTTTGCTTCTGGACATTGCTCAAAACGCATTCGATAATAAAACTCTAAGAGATACCAAAAAAATAACGATATGCTGAATGACGATCAATTATGGAGCAACATGGAAGATAAATAAATGTCTACAAATGAAATAAATATTTCTAATTCCAGTCCTAGTATGCTTATCTCGTATTATTATGTGGTCTTATATCAAAAGGTTATACATGGTTTATTTTAGCTATAACCAAGGATTAATTAACTTTAATGGTTAGCACGATTTCTCCCTTTTATCGGATAGGTAAATAAAAAGTTTAAATTACCCACTCTGTCGCGAATAAACTTGAAATGATTTATTTGCCTTTCCCGCCTCACAAGCCTCTTCTTTTCGCTTGCGTAGTAAGCTGGATAGAAATTTTACTATCCAAAGTTTCTGAATTATCCCTTTTATTATTAATACGCGTTTAAGTTACTTTCAAAAGGCGCCGATTTCTATGCGTTCATTCTATCGTTACTAATTCGATCTATTGTCTACGCATTAGTAATGCATGAGTGAACCCATTCAATTCATAATATCCATTCGCGTTGCAGGAGGCTATTACCATGTAACACAAGAATAAATTTTCAGCTTTGGCCAATTTATCGTGGCTAAAGCGAAGAACTGGAATTAAAAGTTTCGCATAAATCGGGGCTCAGGCTGTAGGTACATTGTGCGTTTTAATGGAATAAATACTTGAATACTTTGAGTTGAAATGATAAGCATTTCATAGTAAAATATTTAGGGATTATCTATGTGCTTATAAAATATATAAGTTTCATTACTTATACTAAAAACATGGTAAGATAAGCGCGCAAAGTGACCAATTTATCATCACAACAATTTTATATCATGCTTCACTTGCTATCTTTGTATGTGTGACCTGTTTATATGGTGCAGTATCAGATAAAATGTTTTAATAGCTACAACCAGAACCTAGTGGGTAGGATAGGACGGATATGCTGTACATTAAACTCTGCAATTAAAAGTTAGTCGGTATGTCCAGTGTATACTTACAGTAACCGTGCTTTATAGTAGGGGAAAAGGAGTTGAATGAATTCGTTAGCTTGAAGCTTTCGTCGTATCAATTCTTTAAAAAACGTTGACACCAGCATACTTATTTTTAATTTAAAGACAGAGTTGATAGCTGTTTCTGTCTTGCAATACATTCTTTGTCGGTGCAAATTGAATATTACATCCACACTAAAGTAGTCCTTCCTTCCGTTTTGGCTTATTAATCGCTATGGCCATTGCAGTCATTGAAAAGCTTCGAGGACAGACATTGAAAACATTGAATCTACGTCACAATTCGAGTTTTCTAGGAAGAGAATTTATCCGTGACAATAAAATTATCCCAATTTACAAATCTATTTTTGTACTTATTGTATTGACCCACGGCATTGGATATTCAGATTGCATGAGACCAAGTCGAAGTGGCGGTTTCCTGCAACAAAAACATAACTACATCCAAACCGACGATCATCACCAAAATACGATTATATCACCGGCGCAACCAAACATGATTCCAATTGTTGTTAACACATGGGCATTTACCGAAGCCACTCAAAAAGGTATGTGGCCATCTAGAGCTGTATTTTAACATTAGAACTGGACGGTTTGTTATTTAATAAGGTACTGTTAAGTAGCTGGAAGTGTTAATAAAATGTTTTAAAGTAAGTCATTTGAAAACCCATGAATAAGGAAATCTGATTGCAACAGAATTAAGACTGATGACACATAACACAACCATTTTGTTTTGTTTTAAGTTAGAATACAAGTAAATCTTGTCCCTTGATCTGTACTGAATCATTCATGTATGTATGGTACTTTGGTATTATTACTTTTCCAGGATGGGATGTGCTGCAACTAGGAGGATCAGTTCTGGATGCCATTGAGCAAGGCTGTACAGAATGTGAAAATCTTCAGTGTGACGGTACCGTTGGCTACGGAGGAAGCCCGGACGAAAATGGAGAGACGACTTTGGATGCCATGATCATGGACGGGTACATAATAATTTGTTTTGGCCGTGAAAAGGATTTCAACTACTTGATAACTATTCCATGCTATTGTATTATTATTAGTGCTGAAAGATATTATTGGAGAGTGCCAAAATGAATTACCTACGTATTGATAATTACGAACATTTTCCCAACAAACAGAACTAATGTATTTCACAACTAATGAAGACGCTTAGATGTGATAATATGAATATGTTTGTATTTAACTAGCAGCAATTAGGTCCAATGGAAGTATATTTTTGCAAATGTTTTGCTTCACGGATTTATTTTCCTACACTTTGAGCGTAAAGAAAATTAATCGAAATGCATTATAAACTGACATGATTCTATTTGACAGGGACACGCATGCCGTCGGTTCGGTCGGCTGCCTTAGAGGAGTAAAGAACGCGGTGGGCGTGGCCCGAAAAATCATGGAGCACACAAAGCACACAATGCTTGTTGGGGAATTGGCCACAAAATTTGCTCTTAGCATGGGATTTGCTCAAGAAAATTTGTCGACAAAGGAGTCACTTGAAATGAACGAGCAATGGAAAGCTAATAATTGTCAACCTAATTTTTGGAAAAATGTAACACCTGACCCAACTACTACTTGTGGCCCTTATTCCGCAGCAAAAGCCAATTTAAAATCGAATGATATGCGAAAAGTAAATCAATTTGACCATGATACCATCGGGATGGTTGCTGTTGACTCTCAGGGGAAAATAGCCAGTGGAACATCTTCAAATGGTGCCCGAAACAAAATACCCGGGTAGGAATTTCAAAATTACTTATAATGAATTTTTAATCTAAAATTGTACTGCAAAGATTATGGTGTACTAAGCCCGAGATGTAGTCCACATTTATTTTCACCGATTGCTGTTAAACTTTCCCCAAAAATCGGGTTAATTCGGCTGTATGATAGTTTAGGCTACGGGTATATGTATTAAATATATATAATTGAAAGGTATGTACATATCTTTTTTATTTGAAATATTCTTTCTATTTAGACGTGTGGGGGATGCGCCAATAGTCGGGGCAGGGAGTTATGTCGATCGAAATGTCGGAGGAGCTGCTGCAACGGGTGATGGTGATGTAATGGTCAGGTTTCTACCAAGGTAATCATGGATATTATATTTTAGCAAGCAGTTGTTGAAAGTATAAAATAATGACAACTGTCAGGGATCCTTTTTCTGTCTTGGTAGAATCTTTAGCGCTGGAAAGCCTTGGTGTATTGTATACATGCTGTCAAATAAATGCAAGCTAAATAATTGATTGAAATAATTATTAGCAATAAGACATCGAAAAATTAACAGCTGTGATTAGTCAAGGTTTAAGTACACAAGGTTGCCCAGTACGGGGGTTTACCATTTAAAAATTCACTTCTGGAGAACTAATCCTATAACCTATAGTAACGCTCTATTTCGTATTGCATGGAGCAAGCAGTGGAGAACATATTATAGGATTTGTTCTCCACGAGCGAAAAAAGTGAATTTTTATATTGCAGACCCCCGGACTGAGCAACGTTATAGAGCCAGTAGTAATCTCTATAGCAACCTTGGTGATTAGTATTATCCTGGTAAAAAGTTTGAAGCTTACCATAATTAGCATAGCATTGTAGAATTAAAATAAAAGTGTGAGTAATTGACCATTGAATTTCTTTCAGTTTACTGGCCGTTGAAAACATGAGACAAGGGTTTGACCCCACGACAGCAGCTGAATTGGCGATTTCTCGAATTGCTCAGTACTATCCAAATTTTAGTGGAGCCTTAATAGCCGTAAACTTACGTGGACAATATGGAGCAGCTTGCCACGGAATTCCTGGTGGGTTTCCTTACTCAGTTAGAAATTCAAATGCAGAAGAAGTTCAAGTTATCACTGTACCATGCAGTTAAAACGGGAGAAATTCTCCGATGTCTGAAAATGTCTCTTACTTTTCTAAAAATGAATCAAGTTGTAAAAATAATAACTTTCTAAAATATCTAATAAATGTTGCTTCGAGGTAAATAAATCATTGGCTTCGAGAATTATTCCTAACTCTCATTGCGTCTTAGTTGACACCGTTTCATAACTTCATAGTAAAGCCATCAGCATTTTGACAGAAATCTCAAGATAGTTGCGATGCAGCTTTGGAGAATAAGATGACAAACAAATGTGGAGATAATTTTCTGAATCTAACAGGTATTATTCAAACATTACATGTATAAAGGCGGGTGGGCGTTCACTTATTATTCGGCTATTAAAACAATGTCTATAAGCTAATACAATGATAATGTTAACTATCACAATTCATTCAATTAAATAGAAGCTAGTGCCATGTCATGTTGTAGCTTTATCCATAGTAGATCTTACATGCGTAACTCGAAAACCTCGGTCCGCGAGACATTGTACAATAATTGATAACGGTTAATTGACTTTTTATATCAAATATTAAAATTACTTCACGCTAAATAATAATTTTGAGACATAGGTACCTACGATACATACCGAAGTTACAAATTTGAACATTAAATATTACGACAACTTTACACTAGTTATATATAAATAATTTACAAAGGCGAAAGTCATCCATAGAATCGAGTAACTATTACATTATATGCAATATGCCCTGGCTGAGACAACATGTAAATACACAAGGAGGTATTCACACTAATTAATAAGTAGCAATAAGTTAACAATTAAACATTAAGAATGGAAATCGACAACACGTTATGATATTTATAAAACAAAAAATATTTCTACTAGAATCTCCTTGTTAAGTAAGGAATCATTGAGAAGTACTAATCACACGGACACAAAAAGGAATTGTTACAGGACGACAGAATGTAATATCCGAAGTTTAAGAATTCAAAAAAGTTTAAGTAGGTCTACTTCACGTGGTCATACACTACAAATCACACAGATAAATCAGATTATACATAAGGCAGCGTCGAAAGACTAATGAAAAACGGAGTTTTAGGGATAGATAGCTATTTCTGGAAATCTGCTTAGTTTTACATATTTTACTGTTAATAGAGTACATTACAATGATCAACTCTACAGCTGCATAATATACTGCTAACAATAACTACTCGACAATTATTTTGTATACAGCATACTGATAATACAGCTAAGAAGGAGCTACATTCTGTTTGCATGTTCTATAGGTACTTTTTGTGAATTCACAGAGGTGATTACATTTTTTGACTTAAATACGTATTAGTTTTGCCTTGATTTGTAATATATTCCAGAAATAAAACTATGGAGGATGTCGACAAATGTGTTTACATTATTTTATGTCACGAGAATGTAGTTCTTGTCTGAAATCATAAACTTGTTTGGAACAATTTTAGTATTTTAAGAAATTGTTTATAGGGCAGCTCTAAGTACATGATATTTCCCTAGTGAAGGATTGACCTGATTATACTCACGTTGTTCATTTGGACAACGATATTTTAATTCCCCGAAATTACATGTTTGTAGCAGCAATAACAGCTCTGACCATGAACAAGTGCTACAGTATTTATCTGAATTATATTGTAATCGTACCTTCGTAGTATTAATAATACACAATTTTAAATACCAAAATGTTACGTTTAGAAATATCAAATATTTAGTCACACGAAAGTAGCGTGACTTGAATGAATTGCAATTGCATGGCAGTAGTGGCCGGATAGTGGAAGGAGCAACTTATATACTATAATAACAAGTTAACAACAAGTACTTATATTTACAATGGTACAATAGAATTTCATTAGTACTCAGTGCATCACAAATCACACGTTATAACAACAGAACAGACATTAAGAATAAGTAGATAACAATAATATTCAAATTACAATGTATACAATATATACAGCAGCTAATGCCAAGTGACGGTAATATCAACAGATAAATAGAATCGTTTCATGATCAAAATAGAACACAATCTTATATACAGCATCTAATCGACGTAAAACTGACTTGACTGATCGTCCGTTTAAAGTCCACTCTAGTGCATTCTATATTCTATATTTATACGCTTCATTGTACATCAACTGGATTAATATAATTCCTATAATTCAAGGCTAACATTAAGTGAAAATCACGCACTAACAATAAATATTATGTCTACTTACAGAAAAATTATGACTGAAGCGTACCTACTTCGCTAGGCGGTACTACGTGATTAGCATACAAATAAATACGAAAAAGTAATGAAGAAAGAATATCATTTAGTTAAATTACCTTTTAAATAAACGGGTACCTATTAATTAATCGGACAGGGTTTACTGAGGTGCTTGTCAACTAAATACTATTGTAGTATAGCAGGTTATGTCATGATGTAAGCGTTTTGCATAGGTCTAACACAGTCGTCAAAATTGGGAATCGAATAAAGCAAGTAACTTCAATTTCAAGCTACAAGTCTGGCCTATTTGGACCAGAACCAGTTACATGTCTAATATTTTAAATCGTCAATGGTTACTCTACTTACTATAGTTAGTATCAAAAGATCAAAATCAAAGGATTAGTGTCAAGCAAATAACAACCGTCCTGTACATAATACCTAAGTGTAATATAGAAGAATGTTTGTTGTGATTTGGTCAGATACTTAGTGACTAGTAGACTACTGACTTGTCGTTAACAATTATCAAGTCCTTACGGACCTTAAATTATAAAGTCCAAAAAGAGTAACTCGACACAAAAAATTATTTTACGCAACTTTATTAAGACAAATGAGGTAGGTAATCTTGTGTCCATCTCGGGGCTAGAGTTTCAATTTCAGCACCTACTACCTACTAACTTATAATCTATCAGTTAGCTAAGTGCACTAATAACAGTACGATGCACAAGAAAGTGAAGGGACAGGAAGAAAGCTATAATTAGTATACTGATAAGGTTAGCAACTCACGCAGAAATGCACGTGTGCTGGGTGTGACGTCGCCGAAGAGATACTTTCGATTAAACAGTTGTGGGAGGAGTGACTTCTTTCTGCACCACATAGAAATGGTGCTTCTTCCCAAAGAGTCCCCAGATCACGGCGATATTCTCAATAATGATATTGAAGGGAATAGTGGCCAGAGCACCAAATATAAAAAATATGAGACGAGCAACGCCCATACGGTGCAGCGAGAAGGATTTGATGACCCCAAAGATGTACATGTAAATATTCATTGCACCGATGAAAGCACAAAGAAAATCGATGGTCGGGGGACAAGGGATGGGGCAGAAGATGGCCAGGACAATATTCGAAGTGCTCAGCGGCAAAGTAATCCACGAGTACAAAGAGATCATCAGCAATAACTTCTTTTTCCAATGAATTTGTTTCGAGTGAACTACCAAATATATACCCTGAGAATAGAGAAACATTTGCTTTACTATTCAATTACTTTCCATCATCTAAATATTATTTTTGATATTTGAGTCGCTGTAAATGTGAACTAACCTGCATCCATCGTTTACGCTGTTGAAGAAAGTCCCAGATCGTGAATGGCGACTTCTCCCACATTTCCCCCTCAACAAAATTAAATGAGTAGCCTTCAGCATATGCTTTCATTCCGAAGAAACAATCTTCAGCCACAGAACCATCGGGTCCGTTGTCAAATGAGATTTTTCGTTCTGCTCCAACCTGTTCAAAACAGAACAATAATAAATGCTATTGTTCATTTTGAGATAAAGGATGCTAATCAAGTACTCACATCAAGTAAAAGAGAAACGAGCATTTTAGAAGTTGGCCTACATATTACACAATACAACACCAAGGACAATGACAGAAGCTTGCCTATTGGGTGGCTTAAGTATGTTCTCACCTGGGTTACGACATAAGAGCCTTTCCATGAGAAATAGGGCTTGTGAAACAAATAGAATTGAGCTCGCAATTTGCCCATATCGTCTGCCACGCGAAAACTGTCAGCTAAGGTCGTCACCCAGTTCACCACCTACAATAAAAATCAATCCGTTCACATTTACTCCGACACCGCATTTAAAAGTTCAAATGACAATTTGAAAACCAAATTGCTTTTTATCATCACAGAGTTTTGTTGCTGTCAGCTGTCTAGCAATATTTTGAATTTCATTTGGTCCATTCGGCAATATTAGAAAAGATGTTGGGCTTACATGGTCATTGGCGTAGGTGATGACCCCTTGTCCAAATAAATGTTTTCCGTCCAGAACGAAGTTGAGAACGCCTCTAATAGAATTGTCAGTGAGAATGGTTTCTTCGTCCAGATGAACGATCCAATCGTGGTCTGAGAGAATGTTCACATCCTGTTCCAAACAGTACTGGAGAGCTCGTGATTTGAACAAGGCACCACTTTTGGTAACATACGTGGAGGGCACGACGACTTCTCTGACCCGCATGAATTCCGACAACCCTGGAATGCGACGATCTGTGACAACTTCGAAGATAAAATTCTCCACGCCCACATCCAAACACAAGTTAATATTCCGCGTCACATTTTTTTTCACAAGTTCTGGGAAGTCTCCTCGTGTGACAACACGAATGCATATAAACGGAGCAAGAAGGGGGGAGCCTTTTAAGACGACCTTCTCGGGAAAAGCGTTGAAGAGAACGAGACCAAGGGCGTTAAATATGACTTGCGGCAGTGCTAAGAAGGTCAGCAGTCTTAAGAGATAAAGGGCTACAGTTGTCAATACTCCGTAGGTTTCCCAGGGATTCAACTCTTCCGGTCTCTTCCCGAAAGCAATCCCCCCGGTAAATATTTCAAAGGATATCACAATCGTCGCAAACAAAGTACAGTGTAACACATGCTTCGTTCGACTAGAAACCATTTTTCTAATTTCATTCGCCAAAATTTATTCAATGCAGATTCAGTCACTTATTAGGAGTCCCAGAGGTTATTTGGTCACAAGGCAATCCGTCAGCCGTCTATTCAAGCCCACACGGACAGATGATTCGTTTCAACGGCTGCACAGACTAGAATAAAAGAATGAATCTCAATGTTATCTATTTAAATGAACATTACATATTTCTAATCAGCGCTTACTGAAGCTCGCACGAATGAGTAATACATGTTCAACTTCACATATCGGTGTAATACTCTTGATCTGAATAGAACTGACAAATTGGGAGATTATCAGAATGTCAATACTAACGTCAAAACCACGCACTAAATAAACCAAACATTAAAGACTACAGGTGTTAACACATATAGAGTTGTGAAATATTATCCAATACTATAATAATAATAATAAATTCTTTGTATAGGTACCCACAAGTAGTACTTATTAAGTAATGAGCACAATACATAATCCTACTAAGTCATTCACGGACAATGGGCCCACTTCACGACAAAAGGTGGCAGATTCATTGTTCACTCACACAATATACATTTTTGACTGAGTTTAATACAGCATTGGATATGACTGCATTGTACTTGTATTATAATGTTTATTTGGTAAATGCAGATTCTCTTGTATCAAATAGAATGTGCTGATGTCCTCGGACATGAATAAATTGCCATTATCGGCAAATACCTTTACCGTCATAACCAATTATATTATTTAATAATGAAACAATTAAAAATGTCCGAATAACCGAAAGAGGTAAGATTGTATTTAATGAACTGATTAAAGATTAGCACTTATCGAGATATCATATTTATCAGTTGATAAGAGTTAAATGGATGCTAAATAGACTAAATGCATATACCTTAACAATAACTCATTTCCGTTAAATGTGCATTATGGGATTTGTTTTAAAAATATCATTAATACTTTTAAAGTACAAAAGCATGTCTACTACTTATTTTCCAACGCCCAATGTCGATAAAAGTGTACTTTTAAAAATTATTTATCAGCTGTCTGTATTTTTAAACTATTTCGGGGATAAAGCTATATTTCTATAGATTCAAAAATAAAACTGACATTTTCAAGTTGGTTATGATTCAGCAATCAGAATGTGAAAACTGGACTACAACCTCCTTGTCAGGTAGGCTTTATTCAGGTAAGTGAATCATGAATAATTGCAAACAGAAGTAGCATTCAATTGCAGTGACATCAATTAATATTCTACTGTTATGTTATCATATATAGCAACGATAACTTTAATTCCTTCATTCATTTTGCTACAAAAATAGCTGATAAGATTGTTCAAAAATGTCACAATCCATTACTCATACATGGAAATATACAAAAGTGATATCGCATTAGATAACACATTACGCACTTCAATTTTATTTATATAAATTGCATTGTGTATAGAGAAGTTGGATAATGACTTAGATTTTGTACTCACGAGAGACGACAGACGCTGACGGACAACGGAACGGCTAAGAATTTATCTCTTCACAAAGGATGACAGATTTGCGTTAAAAGAAAGACTTAATCGACGACCAAATCGGATGATAAAGAAAGTTTAACATCAGAATCTAGTGCTCCATCATTATAGATCTGTAATGTGAAATCAATTAGTTTCTGCCGCACATTAATTATAAGAACACACAATGCTAGTTTTCATGTCTCCATGATTCACAGCTCACAGAAACTATTTTTGGTTCCAGAATTATTGACAACGTCACCATCAACAGTTACGTAAGATTGATATTTGCTATCAAAACAAGGATACGTTCAACGTTCAACATTAGGAAAATATGAAATGGGAGACCGAGCACAAAGTAAAACGGAATGAGTCATTTGCAGTCACTAAACTGAACCTATTTGTACATTCTACTGTTACCACATACCACATGAAACAAGACTTTACGTCAGACCAAGTTAGACAATAATATTTCCAGGAATAGAAGTAGATTTAGTGCAGAAACTTTATCTCTTCTGCTGTACATTATATACATGTAGCATACACGCACAATGTAAATAAACTAATGTCGTATTTCACTGCTCTCTTGCTAAATGTAAATGTGTTTACGTGGACAATGGGGCTGGAGCGCCTTTTATTTTTGTCTCCTTTAATCTTACTAATTACAATATATAAAATAGTTACGCCCACCAATCTTAGATTTTAATAATCCCTTTAACCGCATGTTAAATAAGAGACACTAAAATTCACTGTTGATTGTATACATTTTTTTCAGTCAACTTGGAAAATTGTCTAGTGTAACAGTTTTACAAATTAATCTACATTTTCGACAAATTAAGTACTGACTACCTCCGTTTTTTGACTAATTGAATATTCGGTAGAAAATGAATACACATGAAATATGGAATACACTGCACATCTTTCTTATACCATTTACTTAAACCAAAGTATTTTTATGTTAGCTATCACAATTTAGTCAATTTCATTTGTTTACACATTTCTTAACTCAGAATAATGTAAAATCAAAAATTAGACTTGCAATCTCACTCAGTTATTTAATGTTTATTTTGTCTGCCCGGGTAATTGACAGATGAGTGATGCGGTAAATAAATGTGAAAACTGACCTCGCCCCTCATAAATGGCAAAAATAAACACGATTAAGCCAAGACTAGCCCGGGAGTAAATTCAGTCAAATGCTAAATATAAATAGCAACAAAATACTAAAGCGCTTACCTGTCAAAATATTTCGGCACGAACTGTTCAACATCCGACTCCGAATTTCAAAACTGAGGAGGTTTAGTTCTGATTTTCGTATTGATTTTGAAAAGGGACTTGTGCCATTAAAACGGATTTAAAATTCGGTAAATATTGATAATTGCACGGAGGAGGGAGGAGTCAGTTTTCAGCCGGAGTCAGCAGAAGAGAAACCGTGCGTGCCGTGCCCAATGCCTAGACTGCCTCATCTGATGTCCCTGCTCGGACTCTCTCGGCCGATGGCAAACTAAATGAAGGTAGCCCGGCAATACCTACTCGTGTTAACGTCTTTTGACGTCTTCTGTTGTGTCTTGTGTCTGCACAACTTTGTATCTCTCATCTTCTTCGGCCCGACTACTTGCTCCACTTTCCTTCCACTACTAGGTACTTCGGTTAAGAAGTCACAGAGTTGGACCGGCCTGTGCTCAGCCACTTCTGGCTAGGATGAGCCAAGTACTTTAGGCGAAGGCGAATCCTTGTTGTGCAGCATTGTTAAAGTTAGGCTAATCGGGGTTACACCTTCGCCTAGATTCTAGCCCGGGTTGCGCTAACATCCTAAAATTGGCTGAGCCATGGTACAGACAGACACGCACAGACTAACAGACACCTTTACATTTCGGTGGATAATAGATCCGCTCAACTGCCAATTTCTGCCCGGCCCAAAATACCAGAGGAGAGTCAATTCAGCCAATCATCATCATACTTATACTGATGTTATTCATTAGATTTCGAGCGGGGACACACAATGTGCATTGGATTACAAACAGCAGAAACATTAACTACAGATAGGTTATTGGTAAGTACCGACGAGATAATGGCAAATGAGAGCAGAAGTGCAAGCGGATTTAACTCCAAATATCAATCAGTCAAAGTCTGACAAATATTAATCCATGTCGGTCGAAAACCCCGAATCGGAAAGTATAATTTTGACTCAGCGGCTCTCTGATAATAAATATTCTTACACGGAGAATCATTTCATCTGTAAATTAGTTTTTTGTGTCCTAAAACGGTCGGTTTTTTAATGATGAGTTTGTTATTTAATTTCCGTGAATCTGCCCAAAAGAGTTTACGAGTTATTGCTGCGATTGGAAAACTGTTTGTTGTAGGGCACTGTTTTGTAGAGTATGTCGGTGATGTAGTAATTGTAAGTACAAAACATTCCTTTTCATATCTAATAAAGTTCAAATTTGTTTAGCGTTTTACAGATAACTTGAAAACTGGTCAATCAGTCTATCACAATTTTATTTTCATACATTGACGAACAAGACACAAATCCTGCCTGTTGCTGACATAGGAACATAAAATTGTCAGTAAAAATGTTCATTTTTCCTGGACACTTTTCCCTGACCTTGGAGGGTTGCAAGTTCCGTTTTGCGTAATTTCTACTGTCTTTCGCAATAATAATAACCAGAAATTATCCTGCGAAAGATTTTAGAATTTGTTTTCACAAAATAGTAACGTGATTCTCTGGGGTCAAAAATCGGATCCATCTGACCCTCCTGAATTGATATGGACATTGACACTTGAGTTCTCTTATGGCCGGTTTTGTCCTAAATGATGGCGTCTGAAAAATTTTGATCGTATAGAAAGACCATTCTTAAGCTCCCTAAGTGATCCTTAAAATCATGAACATAATAATATTTAGATCATGTCAACCAAGTCCAGTCGATGTTGATTGATATACTCATAGACCGGATATCTAATTTCATGCTAAAGTATTCAAGAATTAGCAAAACGTCTCATAAAATTCTAGCATTTAGTCTATTTGATCATTTGCAACTTTTCATTAGTGTTCTGGTCCTAGCATGGAGCCTAGTTTGCGTTCCAACGATATTTTAGTCACAGAACACCTCTCTCCCGTTTTTGGATGGCTAAACCGAGGTGACATCATTGTGACACGCTCTCCATCAAATCCGGGTCAATTTATATGCAAAAGTAAGTTTCTACGTTCATTTATATTGACGTATTGACCTTCCAAATCCTTTCTATTTAACTAGGAGAAATTCTCCTTTACAGATACATCTACCTAAACACCTACTTAACTCAAGGGTGCATTAACATAATTATTCCAAAATTCCCATTGCACTAATATCATTAGTAGGCCAACTTTACTTTTCCACCCAATGGTTACGCGACGCAATGCCTTGCGTGACAGAGAGCAATGGAAGCTAGTCGGTCGACCGACAGCGAGCAATAGAAGCTAGTCGGTCGATGGAGAGAGAACAATAGAAGTTAGTCGGTCGATGGAGAGAGAACAATAGAAGCTAGTCGGTCGATGGAGAGAGAACAATAGAAGCTAATCGGTCGACCGAGAGCGAGCAATAGA
>JABASH010000657.1:0-35857 GCA_019776445.1 Tomocerus maximus | reverse complement strand
TTTTTCAGTTAAGTATTCCAAGAGTTATTCAAAATTCGCCGAAGAGAAATTGATATGAAATATGATAGTCGAGATTAGTCAGCGTTACCCGAGAACCCGTACTTTAAGTAACTGCATATTAGGTTCTGTTTTGGTAACTCCTAAACCCAATCGAGGTACACCTAACTAATTCAAAAAGTTAGTTTAACATAAATACCAATTTCACTAATATCATGTAAAACGATAATAAAATATTCACACATATTAATGTGTGAGTGTGTATTATGTGCACTGATTTAGAATTACTAAATAAAACCGACCTACATAACAAGTCCATAGTAGACCCAAGCAGCGGATATAACATTATGTAAACTATTTTCATTTCCTTGAGGCAATTTCCATTAGTAGGAATGTAATAACATTCTGTTCAATAGCTAATAGCATTCCCAGAAGGCTCTTCCAGTCCCACTAGTCATCATGAAACTAAAATTTAATATTAGTAATACTAGATCGACAACTAATTTGATTACAATTCCATCTTTGCTTTCAACTCATTTTGCATCCGTTCCATTTCCTATCCACCCTCTAATCAAGGAATCACTAACTACATTTAGCTGAAAATATTTTCCACATCCAAACCTTAAGAAAAAGCAATATGTAAAAGCCAAGTTAGGGATGGAACTTTGATTTTCCGTAGTAGAACGGCAGGCAAAACCTACAGCCCCTTTTGCAGGAGTATTTTAAACTCCCAACAACTCATCTGCTTTGGTAATCAAGAGGCAAGAGGATAAAAGACAGACGTTTAGTACTTATCCTATATACCTATCGTACATCAACAAATTATTGTGTGCACCTTTTTCCTTGCAAATAATATTAGAATATGTGCTACTTATACTTATATTTTACAGGTTAAACGAGTATTAACTATTAAGTCCATGCAGTTGATGGAAAGATGCACATGTTTAATATTAGTTAGGAGATGCACATTTTATATACTACGTAACGCATTAGAGATAAAAAGCTGCTTTAGACATAAGAAACTACTTAAATAATGCTTTATACCAACTTTAAATATGTGTTTCGTCTTCATCTTAAAGGTAATCTAATTGTCAGTCACAGATTAGGCATGACTCTGACTTTCTACAAGCATGACTACGGGTAGACACAGAGAACTCATCTCGAATGATAATGAGCTGCAAGATGCACATACAGGAATACTATATACATGCCATCCGGCATGCAATCCTCTGACCATTTAGTGAATACAACTTTGTGAGTTAACTCATAATAGGAATAAGAATTGCCTAAAAACACAAATCTTTCTCTATCTGACTAGTTTTACTTCTCATTATAAAAGTCCAAAGATTAATTCACTTTCAGTCTGCTAGGATCAACTAGCCAAACCCCTTCTTTCTGAAACAATCTAACCATCTACTATGTATGCATACACATACAATCATATAATAATACGTACTTATCTACATAAATAATAGTACGGGAATTTTACCATGAAAACTTCCAGATAAAAACAAGGATGCCCAACCTACTTAAGTAACCAGTCAGTAGCCAGTATAATACGTACGTACTAAATCTTTCAAAGGCCCAGTCTAGAGAAAGACAACACTCATTCTGTAATAATAGTAATATTACGTGTGTGTATAGAGTACAGAGAAGAAGACCTTGAACATTTTACATTACAGAACTAACCAGAATATTATCCAAACAAAGATCTGTATTTTACAGGACAGAATATATACAGTCAATATATATTTGTCCAGACCCAGAAGATTCATATATAAATGTATACTTATTTTCGTGCTTTCCTTTTCTGCTATACTAACCTTACCAAACACAAATGTATACGAAGGCAATTCTACTACTTAAAGCTGAAAGCTTACATATAGACAGCTTTAACTTTTCCATAGCTCGCCTCCTCTAATACTACAACAAAGAGTACATTACTACTATTCTAGAATGTATACACAGCACTACACTACAATGAAATGGAACCGGCTACGCAGACAACAACAAACTTTCCTCTTCAATGTAGTAAAGTAGTAATAGTAGATATAGTAAGTATGAAAGAAAATCTAAGAGCATTACATATATACGAAACAGTCTCTCTATAATAATAATGAGATAGCTTCTAGGCATAAGGCTTTCAGCTCCATTCGTCTAACCATCGTTTTTTATCCGTTTTTTCACCGTTTTATAACTTCAACTTCATCCTTAGCCCACATTATATAATAATATGTAATTTTCACAACAACTGAACCGGTGATATACCCATATCACCATTATCATTTTGATTTGACGGTTGGCTTTTCTTTATCCTTGCTGTAATGAAGGCAGCATATCAGTAAGTAGCGTAGTGCTACTTCTTATAAGTTTAGTAAAGAAGCAAACCACACCATACCAGGATGAGGATGCGATAAATAAAAAAGCCCCTGTCAGAGATTTAAGAATAGTATAAAATAAAAAAGTACACACATCACACAACATCAGGGTACCATAAGGCCTTCAAGTCTATTAGCACCATAAGGGCTTCTCTGTTCCTTACATTATGCAAGCTGCTTTGCTAGTGGCTAGAATCATCTAGATAGAATATAAGGTAATACCGCCTGGGTACTTTTGCCTCCCGCATATACTTACATATAGTTTGGAAAATACCTGATAAACATTATTTTCCCTACTATAAAACCAGCGCCTAACTCAACTTATTATTTAGTCCAAATGGTAATAGAAAATGCTACTCACACAACAAAATATAATACAATGACATTCATCTCCACATCATCAGTCAGGAAACTCATAGCACGCATTTCGTCAATAGAATACTATTTACTACAGACAGACAGAAAGATTTTCAGCAGATACAAAACTACATCTACTATATGAAACATTAGTAGGGACAGCTACACCTAACAAAACGAAAGTCAGTAAAAGTCTGAATCAACGTTGTGTTTCCTCGTTTAAACTATCTATTTATACAGTCAACTCAACACTCATTCGGCTACAGAAAAGAATACACGAAAAGACAAAACATAAAGGAAACCCAAATTTGAGTCTGTGACCAGCACAACATGTAAAACTATAATCGCTGAAGACAAAAGGCTCCCAAGGGAAACCGAGTTACACAAAATCGACACATCATATCGTATCGAGTGAAGATAACTAGACACTTCCTCTGCTTACTATATACCAGAAGTCTCTTGTTCTTTTATAATTCATTGACTTATAGTGACCAATAATGTATATTATGTTTTTCTTTTATTCTTATACAGCTCCATGAATTACTGACTCACATAGTGCGAAATGGTATACAAAATTCTCTGTAGAGTATACTTACACAAAATGTGCAAGTGAATTTGCAAAGTTAATTTATTATTACATTAATATTTAATATCCAGAGACAAACAGGATACCTTTTTATTGCCCTCTGTTTTATCATATCCAAAAATTTGTATAAAAAATAGCTGAAATAAACTGATAATTCATAGAAAGATCATCCCACCAATAAATCATAATTAAAGACCAAGTGACCCAAATGCATTTGAAAATGTAATAACCAGTCAAAGGAAATTTCACTTTGTATTCAGTATAGAGCGAAAGGGTTATCATCTATCGTCACATAAAAATTCTTATGTCATCCATTACTTTACCATTAATCTTTACATTAGATTCGATTTAATGCATTTCTTTCTCGTTAACTAATCGCATAGCTAAACATGAGAGAATGCAATCTCGTATCACATGAATACATGTACGGATATATATTAAGTTACTTCAGTCTTCAGTTAGTTAGTACCCGAAAAGAAGCACAGAACATTGTAGTAGGCAGTGGAAAATTCCAGAGTCAGAAAAGTTATCAACTATTCTCCAGCTAATATAACGAAGTCAGTGTCAGTACCTACCCCTATACGTTATATTCTAAACAAATGATTCAACCGAACTAACGGAGCGTAACATATAGCCTATATAGTGTTAAGTAGCATTATATAAAATGAACTACATTCTATAAACAGCGGAAGCAAATAAAAAACTATATCTACAGAAGTATAAAAGAGTGTATCTTATATAACTATCATTAAATTATCAAACATTCGGCTGCTTAAATTAAACTCTATAAGCCTTAAGGGCCCACTTGCCACAAAGCTCTACGCAACTGAAACACAGTGAACCTAGGAAGGCAAAGAGACGACGCTATAATAAAACCCTAATAATCTACCGTTCCGTTTTAACTTCCACTTGTTAGAAACGTAACGAACGCTCTGTTTTAGTGCTGCCTTACAGCAATTTGTGCTCTTTCATTTCAACTCAATAAATTACGTAACACGTAGGTTTGGTTCTTCATCTCAGTCGAAAATATACAGAACACAGACAAAAGAGTATTTAAAGGCTTAGTTGGTTATTCTATAAGCACGAATATATGGATCTATGTATCTCTAATAACATGGATTCTGAAATGGGGTATTGCATGACCTAAACAACAAAATGTAACTTGATATACACATAGTAAACAATACCACAAAATAATAACTCTGTCATATCCTATTGCATCATGTAAAACAAAAAACACGATTTCCATAAAAACATTTCAATAGTTCATAGTTCTCAATTTCTCTGACTAGAAAATATCCTAAAACTGTGATACAAAAATAGAATTGTTCTGTTTTATTGCTACAGAATTGCAGAGAGAATATTCCAAGTTAGCTATGTAAAAAATAACGATGATAATGATATTTCATGCATGCATACACAAACAACTACAAGAAATTGAGTATGTATTGTGCAGTACAATAAAAAACATTTTCAGCATGTTTTATGAGTACAATACAATGCAAAAATGTAATACAACATAGCTGCACTCTGTCGAAGATTAAGTTAAAAGATACCTACTTATGGATATTAAAACTCTATCCTGAATCCTTTCTGTACACAAACGATTTGACTATGAGTACATGATAATCATAGAAACTGTATTGTAAAATTTATGCGCGTCACAATTACAAATGCCGATCTAATCAATGTATTTGCGTCCTATCGACTAATAATTTTCTTACTTCCTCCACGTGAGATGCAATAACACTGCATTATAAATAATAAAAAACATATACTTTGATACATGCAGAGCAGACGTTCTTACTACACACATAATCGTCATGTTTTACGGTGATTTTATTTTGGATTTTAAACCTGAGTACAACAGAGAGATCAATAATGTTTTGTTTGCTAGCTTCTTTTTGTAGTGTAAGATGGTATAAATTCTTACTTGTATGAAGCATTTAGAATTTACAAAAGAAAATAAGTGCTTTTTGCAATCCATAAATTCGCCGATAAGGCAATAATACCAAAATTATTAACTCAATTTTTTAAAAGAAGTAATAAGTGCATTAAATATCTTCGTATTCAACTATTTATATTTAACAATAATACCAAATCTAAGGCAGTCAAAAACCAAGCTAAAATTACACGAATTATTACCTTTTTCAGCAAACTTTATCACTTAACTTACATCATAGAATACATTACATGGTAAACATAAGACAGTCAAGAAAAACTACACTGCACTACGTACGTAAGTTTACTTGCAGTACGAATAACATGTCGCATTGCATCGCATCATAGATACGTTATGTGCTATATAGCTGTCAAAGCAATGTCAAGGAAAACCCACAATAATAAAAAAACTAAGTACGTCAGTACTAAAATAAGTAAAACAGTTTATTTATATTTTATTGCTCATTCAGTATTGTTAATGTGACTTCTTTGACATTTGCTCATTGAAAATCCTAACATTTACCCATTTGCTCAACTTTATTGTAGCTCAGAAAGAACTCGCTACCTGACATGGTGTATGATAGCAAAACTGAAGTCAAACTTTGAGTATTTGTAGCTGCAGTCGCAATCGCAACTCGCAGAGAGCCGTAAGTAATGAAGCCCAATCATATAAAAATGTAAAAAACGGGGTTTTCTTAGTTTCTCCGCTTCACTGAACTCTCAAATTCAAAAGAGAACAGAGCAGACATGAGCAAAGTTTACATTTTTACTGCACACATAATCATGTAAAATGTAAACCAGAGTAACAACAGAGAGGTCAATAATGTTTTATTTTCTTTAGCTTCGTTGTGTTATGTAGGATGGTATAAAATTCTTACTTGTATGGAGCTTTTAGAATTTGCAAAAGAAAATAAAAGTGCTTTTAGCAACCCATAAATTCAGCGTAATATATGCCAATAATGCAATAAATATTTTCGTATTCACCAATTTACTTATATCTCGCTTATATTTACCATATAAATACCAAATCCAAGGCAGTCAAACTAAAACTGCACAGCCATTACCTTTTCAGCGAACTCTAGTATATTATGCTTATATCATAAATATACATTATGAATTGTTAGGGAACCACTAATTTGTATGACCATCTTAGGGACAGGGATGGCGGATGTCGAAGAATCTGGAAAAAGCTGGAATTAACAAAAATGAAATTACCTTTACGTGGAAAGGAGTCCTCTTGTGTAGCGGCAGGATGTTGAATGCACTGCAGTTCTCTCGAGTGGCAAAGTCTCCGGTAAAACTACAAATAAAGAATTTCGATCAAAGGAAATTAAATAAATCCTTGAAATGCTCATTTTGTTTCGTACTCGTTCACAAGTTAATTAAAAATAGCGAACTCCAACTGGAAGCCATAAATAATTGAGGAAAAAACTCACATCGGACGTTCGGTAATTTTTCGAGAGTATCGTCGAGCAAGATTAGCCATTACAGCTTCGGAACCGCCCGAAGAGCCAGATCCATCTGAGGACAAACTGTCCATACGAGATCGACATTTGGACAACACCTGAGACAACGGAGGTGACTGCGAAAATGTTCCAGAGGACTCAATGGATGTTCCTAATCCGTAGTCAATGCTGTTGGAGCGAGACCCCGAGGCACATGGCAACTGGGGCACATGGCAGCCGTTACTAGTACCCGGTTTTGGATAACCTGCGGCTTGTTGTCCGTGGTAGTAATATTGGTTTACATTATTGTTATTGGGATGATGGACGGGGGCTGATACAGCCAACTTTGGTCGTTGTTCACGATTCTTGGATTTCTTCTTCTTCCCTGCATTAGCCTGCACAGGGATTTCGACTACTTGAGCACCTGCTTGCGGATTTTGGTCTTGAGCTTGGTTGGCGGGGGCTGCCGCAGCATTACCTCCACCAACAGCTGCATTGCCATTTTGATTGTTATTAACTGCTGCCCGCTGAGGAGGAATCCAATCGAGATCTTTGCGTAGATGACCCCTTCCACACTTGCAGCTACACGCCTATGTAAGCAGTTAGTAAAATACAAAAATTTGTATTAAAAAAATTACAACTCAGCCCTTATACGAATGACTAGGATAAAATATAATGACACGATAAATCACTATATACAAGAAATCTAAAGATAAAGAGACATAATTCTGAAGCGTATGTGTAAACGTTGTTTCACCGCATTTATTCCTGACCTAAACAAATAGAGGCTAATAAATAAACTTATTGCTACATCATAAACTTGGAGCATATCATGTTTGCATAGAATACACAATGGACGTTAACGATTAATTTCCAGCTTTCCATCCGACTCTCCCCCACGTTCACTACTAAAAACTAAAGATAATAATAACCTTGAAGCAATAAGACTTTTACGTTCATGACTTGACAAGAAATATCTAATAATATACATACTTCTGTTAAAACACTATGCTAAGCAGAGAAACACACTCGGTTAAGAATAGTGCATAGGATAGACATAAAATCATCACATAGATAAGGAGGTACCATCGGGGGAGATGAGTAGTTTGCTTGCGATAAGGTAAACAAACAGAGACAGAGAAACAACTACACCAAGGTGTCCTTTAGTTAGCGTAAAAAGAAAATGCAAGTTGAGTTTAATTTTGATAACAAATAAACCATAAATCTACTGTGAATGATGTGATACTGAGATAAGGATTATTATTACACGGGAGAAATGATAACCTGCAATGATATGAAGCTTTCAGTTAGAACATTGGGGGTGTACACAGATGCTACTACCTATGCTAACAATCCTGGTGGCTGGTGGTGACGACTTTACAGTCAATACAAATACTACAGTGAAAGAATAAATCATCAAACCTTGAAAGCCAAGTCGTAACCTTTCTTCGTCCATATATTTTCCAGTCGCTGCTTCTCTGACCACGAACGAGCCCGGCCATACGACTTGACATGTTTCGAAAGGGCTTGTTCCCAAACCAAAAAACAGTCCAAATGCATGAACTGCCCTTGGTCACAGTGTTCGTTGTTGCAAACAACTTTCATTACTTCCAGCTCTCTTGCCCCAATGTCTTCAACGTAGATGAGCTTTTCCGGCTCGAAGCATTCCGAAGGAACACAACATGTCAGCGGCCTATTGATAAAGAAAACGTCATTGCTATAAACCGCATTTGCTATCAAATTGACTTTAGTGCACAATATTATATTTCTGACTTAATATACTAACATAAACGCCTGCCTCTGCCTTGCAAACATTTGATACCTACTCAGCGTCAGTACTACGACAAACGTTGAAACAATAAGTACATGTATATAGTAATTTTTAATCTGAAAATAGATTTATCTGAACCGCATAAAAATATAAACACCGAACGATACCACAATACATAAACAATTATGTACTAACTATATGCATTTACTCCGTGAGTAACAGTCTGAAAGTCTGAATTACAAGAACTGCAACGATTGTAAATAAACTCATTAACTGCGCAGTTTGCTTTAGAATCCAAAGCTATATACCATAGTATACCAACCTGAACATACCTACCCATTATCATTTCTTGTCGTTGTTTTCGCTCTCCACTTAGATAACAAAATTTTAATATCTGTAAGCGATTTGTTTGCGGTTGCAAAATGTAGTAGGATTTAGAATTGAAATAAATACAATGGTATCTGTGTTCGTATATATAATTAGCATTAACACAGCTCAACTAAAATCAGTATAAATGTTCTACCAAAGGAACAATAATTTAAGACTCTTAATATAAATGAAAATGTCTATTACAGTCATGCTAGAAATAATTATGCTAATTAGTCGTTCTTTATCATTATCTTTACATAAATAAATATATGATATGCACCATACTTTTTGTTATGGTGTCATCACTGTCATGTTTAAAGCAATTATAGGATACCACAGTTCTTAAACATAGGAAGGCCTATTTTGGCATCATTAGAACCGTGAAACCATTCGCATTTGCTTTTATATTTTTGTACAATGAAGACTAAAAGATAACCATGCACAAAGAAACCAGAGTACAAGTATCAGACCGTCGAATATACCGACATTCAGTTAATCATGCTTTGATGGACTGTTCCATCAAGAAATTATGTTTTCCTAAATTAATATTAAACTGAAGCCACAGGCTATAGAGGTACAAATCGTATGTAAAATATAAACAGTTTAAGTATCCAATTAAAACGACAAATTCTATATTATCAACATCGACAGTGTCATAATTATTTCAGCGCAGTATAATGTTAAAATCATAGATCATAAGAACCAATGATTGAATCAATTAGACCACATCAAGTAAAATTAATTTTCTATCTCTTTAGATTTGATTTATCTGTAATCGCTACATTAACCGGTACCCTGGGTCGGTACTTTCAGTTCCCAAGTTGTGCATGGTATCAAATTATACTTCATATTTAAACTATGGGTATAAACTATAAACTACGAACAACGAAGCAGTTACAACTTACAGTTGTACATTTTCATGTAAATACTATAATAAAGTTTTACAAATAAGTGTCAATTCTAAAGCTAAAATAAATTAGGTAAAAAATAGCCATTAACTTATAACATACTCATAAACCCTTACTGTGACTATATGACTTTGCAGAATTGAAAGATAACATACATTGTATTTGATTGTATATTTTAAGTACTTAAATTGACTTACTTGTTATAGACACCATTGTTATGCGGAGCATTGTTATTCCGACGCTGCGGGTTGTATTGATTAGCAGGTTGTTGTTGCTGAGCCCTTGCACCACCTCCATGATTATGATTGACCTTACGATTGGGAGGCATCTTGCCCTTGCTTTCTCCAACTAAATCAAAATCTGCTGGCCAAGAGAAATGATCTTTCTTTTGTTGTACAGGACTTGTTGAATCTGATCTTGGTGATATTTGTGGAGAATTTGTAATACTTGTATCTAGATTGGTGCTTATGGAATGCTTTGTAGATTTCTTCTGCTGCGAATTCTTGTTTAATTGGGCTTGAAGATTTTTCTTCTTAGTTTTACGGCTTATCACGACTTCAAACTGAAACCAGAATCAGAGTCATATTTTATTATTATTACTACAATTTTTTACTCTTATCGACTAAATATAATCTGTTTACTGTTTGTATATTTATGTATGCATATAAGTTACGTCAACAAAGCAAGTCCTATATATTAACTTTGCATTTTGAGATAGATTTAATTAACTTAATTTAAAGTATTTACAAATAGAAAATATAGATATAGGTATTCATTATAAATTCCACAAACCACATTGGGGCTACTAAATTCTATGTAATCAAAAAAAGTTAAGGGGGAAGAAAAATATTATCAAGTGCGATTATTATTAATTACAACTATGCAGAACTTCTGACCTTACATAGATTGAGATTTCTACCCTTTATTAGCAATAATATTACTGGAAACAAACAAAGAGTACATGCAAATTAAAATCTCAAGTTGAGTTGAAAATATGAGAATTGTTTAAAATATAGAATACACACATACCTAGAATATATGGTAAATAAAGCTGATGCTGAGTAGTTGGAAGTCAACAGTGATGAATAGACATGGACTGTCAACAGTGTAAATCTACAGATGTGATGTGGATGTAGCCAAAATGGAAAAGTAAAGTAATCCACGTCTACTAAACGACAGTCGGTTCGGCTAACTTGAAGAAAACGACGGGGTACGGAAATGTGGTGGTTCAAGAATATGAACCATACCAAGTTTGGAGTTTACGAAATGAAAATATCAAGAAAAACAGTAAACAAACATCTGATACTTTGTTAACTACCAACTAACTGAAAATACTTTGTTAAGTTTGCGATTTTCCTGATTGATTATATATGATTATTAAGTTTTCCGCCGTATCTTCGGAGTTCAGAGCTAATCACCGAGTTTTATTGCTATTTTACGCAGCAGAAACCGAACGAGAAGTTCGCCGTGATACAGCATGAAATATTACTATCACCGAATTCTCTTCAAGCGACGACTAACAGCTGGTAAATACAAGTAGCAGTGGCACTGAGAAATTTTCTTTTACTTAGAGTACAGCCCGACGACGTCAAATGGCAGAAGGTCGAAAATTATTTGTAATCGGTCACTCAGGTCTCAATCAAAAAATTCTCAACTCTGATCTCAGGTGTACAGTGAGCACAGCATAGCAAGCTGGTAGGTTTGTGTTATGCTAATTTTTATGTTTCAGAATAATAAGATTATTTGTAAACAAACTCAGGAAAGTCGGCCTGTCAACATAAAAGTTGAGGAAACCGAGAGAGAAATTCTATTTGTTCCGTCCCGAGTAAAAGCCGGCCTGTGTGTAAGTTTTATTGGTTTTTTCGGAGAAAAATGTTCGGGGATGTTTACAGAACGAAAACAATCAAATTGTATGTGAAGCTGGAGATTAACTAAATGTTACCTATCAGGTAATTATCCTAAATAATAGACTCTGATAGGGAAAATTCGCTTTTAATTCAGAGAAATGGAATTTATGCAGGAGAGTTGTAAATCGTGTGTGTATCCGGAGAGTGCACTTTGCCGACTGACTTGTCTATTGTGGAGCAACCAAAGAGAACTGAACGAAGCTTCACATAAGAAGCTTCACCAACCAAAGCCAACCCCAAGCCAGTTTACGTTTTCATGGATGTTAGTCCTATACTGGTGTGTAGACAATGTTGTGGAGTATTTTACGTGCCTCACATCACATAGCTTCAGCAGAGCTAGTTGAGAATGTGTATTTCAATGTGCTATCTATGCGAAACGTACATAAAGCAACACAGAGCAAAAGCACAACACCAATACTACTACAGCTTGCTATTTACTACAACTGCAAATATTATTTTCATACCCAAAGCAACTTCCACAGACCAAATATTCACTTATTTAGATGTACTTTTCTTATTTACGTATACTGCTCAAATGCAAGTGAAGAAATGACATCATAATGATCATTAAAGATGTGCAGACCAGCATATTATTTTATGGGAGTCTTAAGACTGAATGTTGTAGGGTTTGTACTTATAAAATCTCATACAATAATTAATCTCATATACCTACAATGAAAGGTGAGACAATTGCTGCTATGTGCTATAGTATTACTTAGATTGTCTGCTTTTTATCTTTTGATTACACGGGTGCTATACAAATTGTTATGTTTATCACGAGTGTACCCATATATCTGCTATATTATTATATAAATGCGCATTGCACACTATAATAATTTTGAAATAAGTAAAACTGCAGCGACTGCGTATTGCACACGAGTTCATCCGAAAGAAAATTCTAGAATCCTAAATAGCTACGGCTCTTATATCATAGAATGTTGGATGCAAACTGTGCAAACAGAGAAACAGAAAAACTACCTACACTTGTGATTTTTGTGAAAAGTAAATGCAAATTGAGTTCAATTTAAGTTGCACTGGTATTTAAACAACTGTTAGAGTATTTATGACGAGTTTGTCCATAAATATCACCCAAATAAATGCACAATAAACACTTAATTTTGAAATATGTAAAACTGCAGAAACTGCGTACTGTGCCATACGTTCATAAGAAAGATAGCATTCCTCCTAATAACATGATATTTCCTTTTTAAAATTACTGGATTACGGAACGTGTACACTACAGCTTTGGAAAACGAATAGACATCAATTTAAGCTACCTACCTTCTACCTGTCAAAAATGGTTAATTGCATTTCGCATTTCCCAGCGTGCATAAACGAAATAAAATTATTAGATCTATTATTATTAAATACATAAGGTTAAATTAATATGTAAACACTACCTCCCATGATATTTTAATAACAAAATATTGCACATCATGGTCTAAACGGTAACAGATAATAAACTTGTACACAAGGCATTTGCAAATATTATTATAAGTAAGGTGTTTAAAACTAATTAGAATAGAATGAGACGACATTAAAAATAGAACCCTTCTGTTTGAATATTCAGTTAACTTGATGTTTTATTGTTACTAAATAAATAATAAAAGTCATGAATATTTAGTGCAGATTCTACGAGTCAGTGTGCAATTAATTTCTCTACTCAAGTGCTGATGAAACTGCACGTCTCTATTAGCATCTCTAAACATGAACACAGAAAAAGAAGTTTTCAACTTTACTGTATTAAATTCTAACATGGTTCTAAACTTCTGGATAATACTCTGCAGATTAGATAATAATGATTTTGCTAACTAATTAGTAAGAGATAGTCAAGTGTGAGCAACGCATGCACATGAGTCATGAGCGTCAAATGAGCAAAGTTATTTAGCAAGGCATAAACTTGCCCTACCCGAATATAGATGCAAATCCAAGCGACACAAGTATCATCCCGTGAGGAGTTTAATCTTAATCAATTCCATTCTGCCCTGTTTCGCTGTTATGATGAAATATTTGCTACACATTGCAAATACAAATGCGACCACTTGTGCATTCCCAGAACCCCGATTCTCCCCAAGCATGGCTCTACAACGTTTTCGGTGTCATGTGAGTTAACACAAAGAGACACTTCCGACGTAAGGCTTCTATATACTACATTCGAACCGTTTTGTAAAGGCCATGTTTGCTCACATAAAAGTTGCTATATGTGTGGAACAGGGAATTTACTTGCTAAAATCTCCTTTGGCTTTACCATATGAGTGTTTACTGAATGTACAGAGTCAAATATACCACACGTAAATCACAACGGGGCTTTTTATAGACATTGTAGATCACTCCTTATACCCAGGTAGCATTTTAATAAAGGCAGGCAGATATACTAAAGTGATTGGATTTGGTAATACCTCGGTACTACTATGGCATAGAAGATAAAAGAAAGGCTGACATTGCCTACTCTGTACTAGGCACTACTGGAACGCCTAGGTATTAGAAGGTATTAGCATTGTCTAAAGCCGTGACTCACGCCACTCCATGCATGCTGGGGAATAAAATCTAGACACTCATTCCTGTGGAAAAGTACATTTCCATAATCTTCAGCTACTCTTACTCTCGAAAAGGTTATTACATAAATTAACCATTTCACATGCCCATATGCCTGACAAAGGTAATCAAAATCTGATGTCGAAAATAACTACATACGAAAATAAAAGCAATCCAATATACTTGATATACTATGCAATTCATGCATAAATGACCTTTTTAAAAATCGTTGCCATAAGGTAGGTGTCCTACCTAAGTATGATCCAATTCAGATTGTATCGGCTAAGTAAGGATAAGAATAAAAGGCAGTTTCATTGAGTAATCAATTGCAATCTTCTTTGTGCAATGTGCATAATGTGTAATTATAGTAATCCCTACAACTTTCCACTCACCATATGATTCATCAAAAAACTGGTATCATTTGGGAAATTAATAAATAATTTCTAAACTCACAAGTATATAAACAGACATTATTTTGCAGTTACATCCATGCAGCTATTACTCATTTAGGAAGTAATGATAAAGTGATCTTCTATATTTTCCACTTACGTTTACTGTTTACACAGTAATGTAATGTTCTCATTTTTATTAGTGACTTTGCCTAACCAAAACTAGATAATGACTACATAACAATTTATTGGTGTTCATTACACACCTACTACTACTTCACATATAGCTGTTCAGTTATGTATGAATACATAAGAGAAATACGGGAAATGGATGATTCATTACATAAATATATCAAGATTAGGATGAGACAAAAGCATTAAGGCTATTATAAAAAATGTTCTACAATCATGCTAACTATGAATAATGTAATTCAACCGGCATGAGGACGCAGGTAGCTTGCAGCTTGATTGACTGGTCTGTTTCTCTCGATAAATACTTTCAATAATTTTTTTGCAGAATAGTACAATTCTTAGCTACTTACATGAGGTGCCCATCTGAATTGAAGTAGCTTGCACATTCAGTATAGCACTTAGGCACAGGGCTAATCAAATAATCAAATCATCTTGCACAATTACATTTTGGAACTAGTGTGTAGACACAGGAGTGAATCACAGTGGTCTACACACCGCTCGCACCAGTCATTATGATAACAGGTATATCTGTACATGAATACAGTCGAATTTCTGATGTTTCGATCCATGACCATTGATTCTCTCATGCAAAAAGTGCAGTGACTTTTTGACATAAATTGTACGATTGCACCTTCACTATAGTTTCTTGTTGGGCTGTCTGTCGTTATGTGGAATCGCTCAGCTTTTCCCCTCCCACAACACAGCCAAATAAAACCTTCTAATCTATAGAATACATTTCATCCTTGTAATAATATACATGAAATGCAAAGACAGAGCTGAAAGCCAAGCTGCTACCAAAATGTCTTTTCGCATCCCTTTCTTTAAACGTAGAGCCAGAGGCAATTGGAACTAGTTAATTGTTTGTTTATGTAGCTAAACAATATTATCAGTAATTAGAGATCTGTAGGGATTATACTTCCACAGTACTATGCATAGATGGTCAATGCGTCGATCTGTTTAACATCATGCACATGCACAGTGCAACATGTGAATCGCATTATTGGCAAAATGTTTATGCATCACAAACACACACACAAAAGTTTCACATAAGTACATCTGAAGTTGCTAAGTAGTTATGACGCAAATGGAAAAGAAATGGAAATAGAAACTTTATTAAAAGTTTATACACAATACTGATAAATCAATAGGACAACGTACCGTAGAGTGTGCATGCACTCTACTTTTTGGCCAACATTTTATGCACCGCACATGATTGTATAACTTCTATTTTGATAGCTAACGCGAAGTTGAATCTAAAATTGTAGCATCCTTCATTCTATTGAATAAACACACAAAAGCATGGATGTAAATGCTCATAAAATCTGTATAATATTTATAGAAATGAAATTCTATATCTAAGAACATCTACTACGATAATATGATACCCATCTTCTACCAACAACAGGTTACGTATAATATTTTGTCATTCTGTTCCGTTTATGCACATTGATTCTGTATTTATTCGTAACATACTTTTTCTGTAGTTTTAATGTTTTTTTTTATCGTAAACGTGTATATAAACTGTTGTGGGGATATTGTATGTCAATTATTTATAGAGTTCAAGCAGTTCAATTCAAACTAGGTAACATCTGGATGTGGCTGCTCCTCCATCCTCCGCCAGCTAAAGATTTCCGTTTGCAATTTTACTAAGTACCACTAAGCAACAATATCCTATAAAGGGAAGCGTATAAAAGCCGGTATATTGTCAACATTAATTGCATAAATATTTTTGCAATATGTAATGGCACTACTACATCAGTACGTGTTTAGTTTGTATGTACAACACAATGACAATGTGGAAGGACAAAATTGAAAAAATGATTTTATATTATTAAAATCAGTAATGATAGTAAATATTCCCTGCAGTCATAATAAATTATTACACTGACATAATGTCGGCGAATAGAGGACAGGATTGGAGATTTATTGTCCGTATAGCTATAGGTTTGTATTGTACATTGTGTAGCACATGGAGTATTATGATGCGAAAATAAATGTTTTATGTTATTAGACATGGGACTCTGTATAGCATCCTGTAATATCCCATTCTATATGCGCTTACATTTTACATGAATCGGTACATGATACCTTAGCTTATTTATCTGCCCAAGTCAAGTTAGTTCAGTTCAGGTAAGTGTGTTATTAAGCTTTTCCTATCTCTCACTTCTCACCGTCAGTCTGTAATAAAGCTGAGGGAGTGAGTGAAGTGAGTTTGTTTCATGCTACCACATAGAAACAGCTCACTATGTAATCGTAGGCTAGCTAGCACATCACATCATATCACATCAGGGTTTAACGTACTTTATATGGGCCATGGTCAAATGTGACTCTGCTGACTCACTACTCACTCACTGACTCTATAACTCACAGCCATAATTTTAAGGATGCCTACTAACTACGTTTGGACTGCTTGTACAATACATAACTATTATTCCTTCGCAAACTCAAGAATATTATCTCTTACAAACAATACATAACAAATACTACTATACTCACATCAATAGCTCAATTCATTTCTGAATTTTTAATTATGAGTTAGCCACATAATGATGCAAGCCTTAAGCATTCCATCGTGTCATTTAAAAATAAATTACTTATGTAAGTGAATGCGAACACAAATAATTATCTCTTGGTCAGAATGACATCTAATACTTGAGGACGCAAGCTTAATCTTCTGTCTAACCTATTTCAGTTTTGCAGACGAATATTGTCCCTACATGCACAAATGATGTTCTTGTAGAAAGTAATAGATACTTCATCGTTCGATTTAATGGTCAGACTGAGAAACTAAATCTTCATTTTTGTATAATGTCATCCAAGATATTTTGTGTTAACACATTTTGTCGAATCTATCATTACGCTTGTTCATGTCATGTCTGAATGTTTATTTAATAGCTACGTTATTCGAGAATGCACACAAGAAAAACTACTCGAATTACACAATTAAAGAATAACAACGTGTTTTTCCAAAGTCAACGTAGGTGGTTGGTGTGTCTTCCTTGACAATTGCCTATTTGATCACGTCTTTGCTATTTTCACTCTAAGACTGCACATGTCTCTTTTCTGTTTTGCATACTAATAAAATAAATAGACACACAGGATGACATAAAAATACCTCCGTGTCTACATGCCTACATTATTACAAAAGCACGCTTACAATAGGCACCAAACTCTTCTATTATACTGTAGAAAATTTTAAAAAAATATACAAAAGCCTACCAGTCATAGTTAGTCTTATTTTGTTTTCCTCAGCATAGATCCCTGTCATCGTTTCAGGATTCACTAACGCAGCGCAGTGAGCAGAACACAGAAATCTATTATCTAAACGATTTAAATCAATGAAATCCTAACATACTAGAATAAAAGATAATTAAACAGACAATCATATCCATTCGTAAAGAATCTATTTGATGCTAAGCTACTCAAGAATTATTGTCGCAGATAAAAACATGTATCGACGTCTTGAACGTTTCTGAGGACAAAGAGTACAATGTAATATAAATCAAAGACGAAAGTAAAAGACACTTTATAAAGCACCATGTTTGGAAAACGCAGCGCCTTGACTCGATTCACGAAACTCATCTTTATAATATCGAATAACCTATATTCATGAATAATGAAATGTGGATTGAAAAGATCCCTTAGTAATTGCTTAAGTGTTTCATTAACTTGCATTGACTATTTGAGACAAAGAAAATAAGGCGACACGACTGAATGAAAATAAAACTTTTCTAGTATCAAAAAGGGACAGAATTTTATTGCAGTCTAGGACTTTTAGAGTGTAACGCAATTAAACACCGGTGGAGACAAGACAGCATGGATCATAAACATTACATGTAAGGTAGTGGCGCTATGTTTGACAAACTATTTGTTGACTTGTCGACTGTTCTGTTATGTACTACTTCAACTTATTCAGCAGAAAATGTACAATTAAGATTGACACATACATTGGTCGCCCATTATTATATTAGTTCGAGTGTGTTCCAAAGCGGCAATATGTATTTATGTTAAATTTGAATCCTATTATTTTCTGAATAGAGGTTTAATATACTTACCTACATGTATGGGAGTGTAGTACTGATAATACCTATGCAATACAATGCACATAATACTTTTGCATAAATAGGAGCTTGGCAGTTGGAAGCTGAATGATACTTACACACATGTACAGTCAAGTAAGTTATTTAATAATATGTATATATTAGTATGAAGTGTGATGAAGTGGTGTGTGTAGAATGCAATCTGTAGTTCATTTAGTTTCATTTAGTAGTAGTACGCTACTAATATAATACCATAGATAGTTTAACTACGTGTGTAAGTAAATTGTACATCGTGAATGTAACTGCATTATTGTTATGTTACGATGTATAATGGGCTTCGCATCACATCAGAAGAGGAATAAAATGGATTGGGGTTTTGATTGCGAAAAAAGTTCATTGCACTACAATATGTACAATGTTATGCATATCTGTAATATTACGATCCATACATCTCTATACATACCTATGTGTGTGATGTATTGTATTTAAGTAACCCAAGTTAAAGTGTGTAGGTTGTACTACAGTATCTTGTTTCAATGTGTGGCTGCTATACACAGATAAGGTGGTGTACTGTATTGTATTGTGCTTCTCGCATGTTCATGCATTATTGGTGAGTTTTCAGAACTGCTTCAAACCAGTGAGAACCTAAAGTGCTCTTACAAAAAGACAGCAAGGCTGTTCTATCTGCATTATTGTCATTTTATTCCACTGTATTCACTACGTTAACTACTATTAAGCACAATGTGTTACGTTCATAATCATGTGCCCACCAGTTTGCATAAATTAATGTGCAATTTGCAAAATGTAGCATAAGAGACTTTTTGAAAACATAATTGAATGCATTAGGTCCTCAAGTAGCAATTTTGGGGTTACTTATCTCCTACAGTCTTACATGTAGTACATTGCAACGGAGTTGTTTGTATTTAATATACAGCGTAAGCTTAGAAATGTCAACTATTATATTTATTTCGACTCTCTATGAAAGTATATCCACTTATAACCTAAGTACTGAAAATGCTGCATTTAGATATAAATATCCAAATTAAACTGTACTTATCTCCACCTTAGCTACCTAATTATTAATCGCTCGGATGAAGGCTTATAATTTTACATTATACACGTAGGTATCCTAATACATAGTCCATTGTTATTTATTGGGAATGAGACACATGTAGTTGTGAATACCATCTGTAGCTACCTACTTATGCCAATACTGATATACACACATAGTATCACATGTACTCACAAAAAAATTGTCAAGATTAGGAACGAAGCGAATTAAATTCAAAGTAGGTACTAAATTGGCCATGCCGCTGCTATAAATACTAATTGTGGTAAGTTCTACAAAGGTAGTAGTCAGGCCAGGGTCTTAAAACCATTCTTTTCAATTGTACCTTTCTTCTTTATTAACTATCAGTTGTAAGTTCCACTGTTTTGCTTACCATTGAGCATTTGGCAAACTGTCTCTCTCACTCTCCTTCCATTATTCGCACCCAATCGAATCACGCGAGAATTAAATCAAGGCAAGTCTACTTAAAAGCAGCAGCAATGTAACGAGAGTCGAATTTTATACGTAGGTACTATCTCTTTTTACTGTGGTACATAATGTGTAAAAATACAATATTTCATTCAAATTCATTCTCAACGCTTGAAATAAAAATTTGCATTTGTTATCTACGGAATGACACAACATATATCAGCATGTATTGTTAACCAGTTGTTTAGAGTACAATATTAAATATGAAACAACTACCTTTATGCGTACAACAAGACAAATTAACACAATGAACAAGGAACATTATTCTTACTTATAATTTCTGGCCACAGTTTCTGTTTACATGCCATGGTATTTATCATCACGCAAATAAAAATAGATCTGTATACTAAAGTATCTGGTAAAATCAAACAGAAATAATATAATCCCATACAGTACTCTTAATACCCATGCAAACAACATACATATGTATAAGTTTGTTTACATCAAATAAATACTAACTAAAGATAAGTAGAGTCTTTGCACAATTTTAAATGTACAATATTGTGAATAGATACCCTAACAAGTAGGCAAGTTAGCTCACGATCAGTGTTTTTTAATGTATACACACATAAGGAACATCCTACATAATCGTTTCTAGTTATGTATGTCTTTCGCATTAATTTTTAACGCGTACACTTGCCTTCCAACATACACATACTTTATTTACTATTTGGGATTCGCCATAAATATCAACTTATCTGTAGGTGCAAAGCTTATGATGCCTAGCCATATATTTCACGTTTCTACTCAGAGATTTCACAGAATTTCCTACTTGGATCCGCAGTACAAGAGAAACTGCAGAGAAACGCACCATACTGTTCTTAAAGTCCTTTTCAGTGCGTACACCGATTTGTCCTGTACCATTTACTACAAATTTGCAACAAAAAATAAACATCAAAGAGTACAAATGACACATAAAAGGATACAATAGAATGTCGAGTGCAGAGTGCAATATATCACACAATACAGATCTGAGTGCGTACATTGCCTCTCCATATAGATTGGAGCAAAGTGATCTCAAGTTAGCATATATGTAAAGTTAGCTGTACTATGGATGAGGGCATAATAGAAAAATACACGCAACAGATAATATACATAGTAGAAGGGAGTCCAATCGAAGTGAAGTCAAGTTGCTTACTTAGAGATAAATAAATGCAAAAGTCAACGACCTACCCATGCATGATCTGGGCTGACCTGGAAAACTTTTTTGCACTTTTAGTTTAGTTGGTTACTTTGTCCGTATGATATGTTGGATTGTGTTACGTGTGTGTATGTAGTATGTATCTACTTATGTGCATAATGATATGATATTATGATGCGATATGATTTGTCTACACTACCTTATCTTACTTAATATAATATTATGTGTATGTAGAAAATAAGCAATATCATCAATTGAGTGTTGGGGCTAAGTTGAAGAAAAGTAGATGTATAGCGTCTGCAAAGAAGTATTTAATGAGTGCAAGCGGATGGACATGCATAGTAAAGTAAGGCAACAAAGTTAGACAGGAGACTAGACAAGGCAGGACAACAGAAGGCTAGCATAAAATACTTATACAAGCAGCAAATTCAGACGAAAGAAAACCAAGTCAACTGAAGTGGATGCAAAACATGACGAGACACTTGGAGCAAACTATGCAAAAAGTCTTAAACCTTTATCTACACAATGTATAATACTTACGTAGGTGTTTCCCTTACTTAAAAATACAGTGCAGTGGGAAAAAGTACTTATAAAGCGATGAAATAGGTAACAAAAGTTTAACCACCGATACAAATACTAGATGTGCCTACTAAATTACATACACTACTGGCAAAATACTATCAATACTATGTACCATGCAGAGTTCTTTTCTTATTGGGCAAGCTAAGGGAAGAAATTAAATTACAAATTAAATTTTTCTGCGAGATACGATGTTATCTCGTGTAATAATGCGAGAGTTGATTTTAAGAGTGCTGTCATGTCCTGTCTTGAGTTGACTGCAACATATTATAGCTAAATAAGCTTTATTGTACGACTTGGCTCATTATATTGCCTATGGTTCAATTTACTAGCTAGTTAATTGCCTACTGCAATGAATTTCCAGAAGAAGTGGACAAGTGGGTTGTTGCAAAGGTAAACGCAATGTGGCAAATGCATGTGCTACAATATAAATTATGGCTACCTCCTCCTATTATAACTATAAGATCTAAAATACTACACACAACTACAGATATGTGAGTTCCAATGTTTACGTTGGCTAAGTCTGTGACTTTCTTATTGACAGATATTTATTTTATTTCTAATGCACTGACTTGGATAATTAACAAACTAAGCTGACATCAAACAAAAAATGCAGATTGGCAAGTGGTCATTAAAATAGGAGCAAAGGCGAGTAAGTAGTGTCATATCTGTAGAAGCTAATAAATAGTAATGAATATTCTAACACAGCAGTCTACTATTCTTGACATTACCTATAAAACATTAATTACATCTCGAATCGTGTACGAACCAATTTACTAATTAATAATTTCATATGCAGATTTGTTCGAGTAAATAAGTAAGTAGAACGCGCAAAATGATAATAAATACTGGAAAAGCTACACTATTTGAACTATTTGCCCTCAATAACTGCAAGAACGACTATTAGGGCTGCAGAGTCTAATTATTAAAATTATACCTTCAATGTTTGAGTAGTGAATGGCAAGTGTAGAGAAATCGCAATCGGATTAACAAAATTACATACTTGAGAAACTAATTTCAGCATAATTTAAAACATTCTATACCTGCACTGAATACCTTTGACAATTAGTACAGTAATCCTAGTGTAGTATTTGAGAAACTATATACTTTTATTGCAACAATACAGCCGACGAATGTTCTAAGGTAAATAATACAGCGATACTAAAGATTATTCACATTCCCTAACAATCCTAAGTGCAAAATAAAAACAATAATATTAAATACTACTCCTTGCCAGTAAGCTGGGGTTATTGTCCTACTAGATTTTCGAAAACCATTTTCTGCCAACATTGCAAATGCTCAAGTATCATAGCTTAAATAAAAATTGAATTATAAGCTATGAATATGAATGAATACATTTACTCCTGGAACACAAATGCGAATTTACATTATGTAAATCATTGAAATAGAATTTTCAACTAAATTCAGCTAAACTCTATTTACTTGTCCTAATTGCTAGACAAGCGAGTCCAATTCTTCTACATGATATTTATTCACTAGAACAAATTATTCTCCGAGATATCAAGAGATTGTGTGAGAATATTTGTACACGTGTTTAGAGTTGCATTGCATGACATGATAACCAAACTATAATCGCATCCTTTATAACAATGCTATACGGCACTTGCAATTCATGTGGTATATACTTTGCACTTTTATACATACATCGGTCTGGTAGTTGTGTTCCTGTGTGCCTACAACAATCAGAGTCACGGAGGTGTGTTTGCAATTATGTACTTTTTGCACAAAGTGCACTGGTCCGTGTAAACTGGGTGGAATAATAGAATGGCACATTTGTGTTTTACTACATCAGTGCTAGAGGAAATGTGCATAGCAAATAAACCGTGACTACATGGGTATAAGGAAGATTGCAAAGCTGCGTCTAATACTGTGCTAGGATTAGTAACTAAGTATTAGAGTCATAGAGTTCGATTCGTTAGTAGTATAGGTAAATACATGAAATTTTTTTGTATCAATAACTTTTGACCTTTTACACCATTGGCCTATTTAGAAGTGTTAAGAAGGTTGTCAGCTTTCGATTGAGCTAAATCACAACTTTCTAGGATGAAGAGGGCTAAGCTTATGTCAATTTTTAGTTTTTGAACCCTTCCCCCAGTCAGGGGAAAGGGTGCCCATTTTCGTTCGTGTTGACCCTGAAGACAGGTATATTTTCAATGAATTATTTCGTTCGAAAGTTATCGTGGACAGTAACAGACGGACGGACAGATATATAAAGACATTCTATAAAGATAGCTTTGCTATATTAATGAAGTAGCTGGTGCATGGTATTTATATTACAGTTCAGTTATAATATTTGATGTTTGAGGAAGTCTGGCAATGTCTTCTAGGAAGACTTGCATTCAAAACAAATGTATATGTGCAATGTTCACTCAAATAGCATTTTCCTATTTAATTCAAATCTTTATGATTATTTAGGTACGATGTACACCAGATAATGAGCATAGGAACAACCACTTGTTTAAGTCTATGCATTATTTTCCACTTATTATCTACACTTAGCCATCTACTTCCACTTGTACTTATTTTAATGTTTTTTTGAAGGAGTCTACTACTTAATCAGCGAAACAGCATCCAATAGCGTACTAAATATATAGACGATTTTACTCCAAAATACATAATGCACGTTGCAGTGGGAAGTTACCTTTTCAGTAGTTTTTATTACTTTTTTTGCAACATTTTACTTCAAGACGATTCTCATATTTACGAGTATTACAAGAACCAGAGCAAAAATTGCATGTAATTGTGTTTACAACTGACTTGTGTTGTGTCTGTTGTTTTTTCGTCCTTAGACGTATTTTCACTATAGTTCTTGGTATTCTCGAGCCCAGTGCAAATACATGATGTATCTGTACTGCATGACTTCGTACATATTATTACTGCTAACATAAGTAGTAGTAAGAAGTAGCAGATGTATGGTAGTGCTCGTTCTACCCTCTTAATTGCATGAGGGATGTGTACAGATAGATTTAGATTGCCGATAAAAAATTATTAAGCTTGTGGTTATCACCTGTTGGCTGAATTATCAACTTTCAGGGAGGTTCATACATGTCTTCTAATCTACTAATATTCATAATATTAGTTTCAGTAGTGTTTGCAGCTTTTCTGCTCAATGCGGACTTTAAGCCACTACATGTCTATCAATACGAACAGTCTTAGTCGTTAAGGCTCCTTCCTTCAAAGGAGGTTTGAGTGATTATAGAGTCATAATGATTTCACCTGCCTTAAGGTTTTTGCCAATTTAAATTGACGCTCTACTAAAATGAGGTAAAAAATGAACTCCTTATAAATATGATGTAGGTACTTGTAAAATGTACGCTACTTCAGAAGACTAAGCTTCTCTTTTTCTGATTTCAAGCAACACCTATGCAGTTGCATGCAAAATGATGTTCTTGTTAATTCCATTCGGCTATGGTAATTGAGCAATTCTATTTCTAAGCATTGCAAATATTATTTTACTCGAATCGTTGACTCTTGCTTGTAACTACGTATTTAAGGATAAGTTATTGGCATGCATTATCAAAACAATTTTTTACCTCAGTTATCTTCTAATAAAACTAAATGTTCGGATACCTATCTCAGTTCACAGATGAAATCGTAGAATTAAAAATCTACAATTGACATAATCCTAAACTTCGAACTCATAGGATAGCGTGAGGTACATTGACGAATACAAATGATTATTATTAATCTTGTTCACTCCTCCTGTGCACATCACTCCACAAACTTTAGAAAGTAAATATTCTAAGAAATACAATACTAAGAATTGGAGTATTTAAACGTTGCCCTTCAGAGAACTATACTGACACAACCAAGCCTTTCGTACACAACGTTACAATATTATTATTAACTCCAAAAATTGAAAGTCAAGCATGAGTGAGTAGTGACAAAGCAATTAATCCTAAAATTGTGATAAATATTCGACAGCTTCCTCGAAATTGTCCGTTCATTTCGTTTTCATTTCTATTAATACGAGTCTTGGAAAATAATCCTATTCTCAACAAACAATACAGTGGAAATCATAATTCAATAGTCCAATACAATAATTTCTTAGAGTTAGTAATAAATGAGAATAACCTAAATGAAGTTTTCTCAAATAAAGCACAGCAGGATGATACGTAATGAATTAAAAGAACCAGTTTCCGTATTTAAAGTCAAAGGAACAGCATGTCTGTAATCAAATATTGTTCCAGGAAGTCGATATTATGACAAACTGCGATACAAGCGGCATATTATTATTTTGTAGAAAGGCAAACGATAACCTAATACGAGAGACTCTTATCAATGCGCAAATAAAGTTATAATGTATTTAAACCATGTATTTGTGCATATTTATTGAAGCAATTAGATTCGACATAGCAAACATTAACGATAAAATGTCTTTTCCCGAAACTTGTTCAGGGCAGAATTCACAACAAATCACTTGACTGCTAACAAAAGTGGAACCCAACCCAACTCTTCAAAGTTAAAGTTAGTAAGAATATTCTGAGAAATGGAATTACTTTACTACAAGTGCAAGTGGAGGCTGGAACTCTTACTTTAATTCAATCTTGTACACATCTACACTTTAAGTGTCCTTTTACAGCTGTAGCCGTAAAGCTCTTTTAATTTCATATACGTAAAATCAAATACTTAAGTAATACTCTTTTTATTTGTGTCCACATAAATCCTTTCGTTTAGCCGTGAAACGTAACTAAAATGAAAAGTGCTATCTCTACTACGCATACAAAACTTTTTTATTTATGCCTTTTTTAGCTCATCGTCAGCACACGAAAAAGGAATATAAGGGAGGGAGAACGTTCCAGAGAACTATAGAAAGTAAGTCAGGCAGGAATCAAAGGGTAGAGACTTGTTTAGCAATGCAATGTGATGAATAAGAAACTGCATGAGCAGACCACGTTAACTCTACCGGTACTTTTCCATGAAGTTCTGTAATGTGATTGTACATTATTATACACGGGTATATATGAAAGAGTACATGGCTAATTCATGGTGTGGTGAAATATACGGGAGAATACGCATTATGCTTCACGCATGGCATACGCAACGTAGAAAAGAGATGATGAGAGAATAGTCAGGACTAGGTACTTATGTGAGTAACAACAACGCACTATTGCATAATATAGGATCACGTAGAGCAGGCACATTTTACAAAGAAAAGCTTGAGTGGAAAATATATAGGGTAAATTTCCCCTTGCATTCTCGATGTACGTACTTGTAGATCATTCTGGTTATCTAGAGATACGCACGACGCACATTTCCCTGAGTTGGCTGTAGCAAGTGGCATTTCGTTCAAGCCGGCTTGACTTTACTACACAGTCGGTCGTAAAAAACGTGGGAGGACGGATGGATCTATCGTGGTGTAATGCCTAGGGCAGGCAAATGGTAAAAATAAAAAGCTGCAAGAGCTTCTTCTTGCAAGTTTCTACATTATTTTCGGTTTACATGAAGAATACAAACACAAATGCGATGTATACATACCTATATTATTGAATATCATACCAGGATAAATGCATAACGTCCTTTATAGACATCATACAATAAGTAAACAAGAAAACCCTTAACTCATACTAAAACACTTATACCAACGGAAAAATACTAACTAAAGATACTATATGTAGTGTAAAATGTAAAAATATATTTTCTTTCCCATAAAAAAGATTCTTCCTTTACATAAAACAGTTTTGGTATACTCACCAGCTTCCTTCTCCGCTGGACAGATTTTATAGCTTACACAAGAATATTGTTTAGCTGTACAGATTTGAAATTCAAGAGAGTTATTTTCCATGGAACTTTGTTGAGATACACAGACATGTCATACTTGGCTTTTTCATAATATTCGCTATCTGCATGTATCCCTCTATAGCTTTTATTTAGAAATCCGGAACATAAAAAGCACATCGCCGGCAAGTCTTAATATAGAAGCCAAAAAAGTCGGAAACATTACTGGAATGGACGGAAATTTCCATCCTACCCGGGATTCCCGATTTTTTGCATCTTGGGGAAGGTACAAACTTAGGAAGGACCAAAAGAATAATGTGAGACAGAATACAAACTTGGACTATGTACAAGTATGTTCCTAAGTACATATACGGATGTTTGAATGTCAATGCCAAAGAAACAAATGGCGAAACTAGGAGAATGTTATGTCGGGTCATGAATGATAATCAAAGTTTCGCTTCTCCGAAGCGCTTCTTTTGTAGTTTCGGTGAAAAGACTTTCATATCCACAGAGAGAAGTTGCAACTGAAGTTGAAGAGGAATGTCAAAACAATATGTATTGGTTCAAGCAAGAAAATTGACTTTTGTTGCCTATCCTAATTAGCCTTAGAAATTCTATGACTAAACAATTCGATCGTTGGATATAATTTTGTTGATGCATTCACACGTACATATATTTTCGGTTAATAGATAATGTATCACAAGTGTTGTTCAAATGTTAGCTTTTTAAAATCATTATGTCGTATTTTTTGTCTGAATCCTTGACGAAACGTTTAAATTTCATTTGTATCAGAGACTTTGACAAGATTCCGACAATTACCTCACGAGGTGACCATTTCGCAACACTGACTCTATTCTACAGGTAGCAGTAGACGATTCCTATTGTTGTTTTGTACTTTGTAATGGCTTCTGTAGTGTTTCCTTCCCTATTATAGCATACACTGTCAAATAGGTTGATAAAATGCATGCTTAAAGATTATAGATCAGAGTTTCATATCTATATTGTACTATTATAGTTTGTATAATGTATTTGAATAAGCAAAAACGATACAATAGGCAGATGTTTCTTCAGCGAAATGTTTCCTGTCTTAGAGTATTTTACTCTTGCCCTATGCGTATAGCCGTCGATGTGCTCTGTATGCATTTTCTTTCGGGAATTACATTGTTCCATTCTACATGTCCTGTAACAATAACGCTCAAACACGACGGATTCATTATTTTGATATGAATAAATGTAAACAATGCATTGTGTGTAAAGTTTACTACATAGGACATACAATATGATAGGTCTACGCAACATTGTACCAATCTATTCCAAACACTACATGACACAATATCATGCTGACAGCATTGTTGTGTAGCAAGTAAATGGTGCAAAAACTATCATTGCTTATTCCAAAGGTTATTTACAATAACCAAGCACAATAAATATATTCATGGTAAACTCCACAAGACACTGAATCTTTTATCTGTAACACAAACATGTTTACAATTTTGACTTTTATCCAAATAAATTATCATTTCAAGTTTCACCACTACTTTGTGAGTTTGCCGATTACAACTTACAACCGATCAATTTATAGATGCCATTGGTAGGCTAACCGTATGTAACATTTCACGTGAAAACTATAAACAATTTATTTAAAGCCACATTAAATTGGAACGATATCAATATGAATAGTACACCTTAATTTACCAACAATTAAATTGCGTCACAAAATTGGAGCATTCTTTAACTTTTATAGATTTCTCATCACCTCATCAGTTATTAGACCGATTTGATTGCGTTTTTCAATTTATATGCATAAATCTATATACAGCTATGTAAGGAATGAATAATTTCAAAAAATAACGATACCACAGAAAAACATTACAAAAGTTTCGTCATTTTGTTACTGCGGTGGGAATGTGTGAAGTGCCATATTCTATGTCGTCTATTTGAATTAGCATAAAACTCGGTAGCCAAGAGCCCTCCCCAATAGAATGTAAGTACTTACTCGTATTCTATAACAAACATGGTATCCGAATCGCTTAAAAACGCATGAGAATTTCCTCGTTGAGTACAAAGAGTTCCAAATGTAGAATGGGAAATGCAGTTTTTCATGTGATCCCTAAACGACTTGGTTTCTATTATAGTTAAGCTGACTCTTTATATTTGCAGTTCTTACCAACAACCAAATGAGTCGGCCATAAACGACAAGTCTATATGGACTGCGAGGACGCAATAACAATGAAACTACGCATTTCATTTTGCTTTACATCTGCCGTTTCGTGTCTTTTATGCATCTTAACTATTTATCTATCTATAAAGAAACATGCACCAATAGAAACTAAGTATGGTTTTAGATAATACTGGGCACTACACATTACTATCATCGCAGCACATACACACAACTGGCTGGACCGGGCGGATTTTCTAATATAATCCTTGAAAATGTAACATCTGCCATTCGGCGGGACAAACCCCTCTGTTTTTTGCAATTTCGATTCACTGCGTGTCACAAACAAACTACTACGCACATATAGAATAGTACACTAAAAAGGATGGGTTACAATTACTATACAGAGAAAAAGAAAACTGCAAGCAGGGGATAATGCAAATGTACACTCTTTACACACAGCTCAGTAAGTAATAAATGCAACAGGAATAAATAAACGTTTGTCAAACCTTTTTTGCTCACTTCTTTCCTTATTTGCGTTGCCAAACCCTACATCTCATACGAAATGGAATTGAAATTGTCGTCTGAATCAAATGATTAAAACATTCCCTATGTAAAAACATGTCATTTGGCAACTGATACTACCGAACTTCAATTTGAATTTTGATTACAAAATCATATAGGGTTTCCACATTCATGCCCTCTCAAAGGACCCTACTCTATCGCAGACACAATATTACCCATTAATCCCTTATACATTTGCAAATTACGTAGTAGTTTTCCTATTTGATCTTGCAAAAAAGTATCTCCAATCTCTTTGCAGAACTACGCATGAAAGCATTATGGTTTTCGTACTATAAGAGTGATAGATTACATTGAAACTTGTCAAGTTGGTACCACGGACCATAAAATTCGATACCTAACAGAATACGCACATAAATGTGCAGCTTTTATAGGTACCTATCTATTTTAAGTACCTATATATATCCTGGGAAACTTTATTAGTCATCAGCAGAAAAGCTGGAGAAGAGACTATCACCGTAGCCTAAACTAATCCGACCAAAGTACCAAAACCTATTATAAAAGATAGAGTAAAAGAGATCCTTTGCAGTTGCAAAATATTCCCTCCTTGTCCCTTGGGAAAGAAAAGCTCATTTCACACACCCCAAACAAAAGCTATTGCGTATTCTAAGTAAGTGCGAATTTCGCCAATTCTCTGTAGGGGCTGGTGAGAGCAACGCAGGTTTTCGATTTAAAGCAGATGAGAATACCAATAAAATACAACTAAGTCACACTTACTCACCCTAACCAAACATGAAGATTCTGTTTTTATGCACTGACTCACACTTCCCTAATAGTAATGCTCTCCTAACAGTATTTTATCCGTAACTTAATATAAGGGAGTCCTCTCACTGAAAACCGAATTACTATGTATTATAGAACTCTCCCCAAGTGACAACACATTCTGCACTGTGATGTCTACTCTTAACTACTGGATGATGAAAAGAAATGAAATCCTAAGAGAAATAATACATAAAACAGACATACCTTATCGTCACTTTCTTCTGGCTGCCCCGTCCAATCTTTGAATGAATCGTCTTTCGTTTCATTATTGACTCTATCACTGTTGATAGACATTAAAGAATCTTTTTCTTTGAAAGCCCGAAGTCTATGATCAACATCATCATCTTCCTGTGGATCATCTTGTATTTTATTACTCCCCTGAGATGACTGTTCTTCTGAAATCAAAGACCATAAACCACGTCCTGATTGGTTACTCCTGCAATTTTCATCCAAACTTTTTGTTTCGCCAACTTTTCCTGCATTCCATACCAAAGGGAAATCATTGCCAGGCACAATGCTACATTTTTGCTGGTTCTCAAAAGACATTTCCAGTGTTAGTAATTCCTGCCAGTCCACCAGTTCTCGCAAAATTGTATCGTTATTATACTCAAACCCATTAGCATTCGGCCTTTTCTCATTATTACAATAATCAGTTTCATAGTCACTGATGCCAATCGAGTTTTCCGGCGGGAATTTAAAATTTTTCAGTTCGTTTGCATACACATCGCTATCGCTAGCTTCTTTTATGATTTTTTTCAACTTTTTTTGACTCATTGTTTTATTTTGTGGAAAACCTATTTCTCTCAGAGTTTTTTCTATGAAATCCATATTTGCTGCCTCCTTGGTCAATTTTTTACTATTCATCTTCGTTTTGCCAACATCATTGTAAGTCGATTTTTTGCTATCCATTTTAGGTATTGTTGTTATTGTTCTTTGCATCAGTGCTAACAAGTAATAAACTTGTTGATGTCACGAATGGGAAACGGCAGGTGCTCTTAATTGTAAAAGAGGTTTCAAAACAATTTTTTAAACTAGGTTTACTATTTTGTGGTGATGTACAATGTACTATTGCAATTAAAGGTTTGAAGGTAATATACCCTTACTTATCGTCCTATAGATTTGGGGAGCAGCAGACTACTAAAAAGAAGACTCAGCCTCTCATCTGAAATTGGGCAATTAAATTTAATTCTGAACTCAAACATATATGTGATATTTAGACCATTGACAGACTATACATGGAAATCTTACGTATATATGAAGACTTGTGCATCATTTACAAATGCTACATACACGTAAGCGCTGATATTGTACATGTGCTTTTAAAACTTTTTTATGATCCTATCCTTTCGGGTTGCATGTTATGTTGTAAAAATATTTTTCCAATTTAAACATATGACAGAACTTGCTCTGGCTGTTGTGGTTCTGTTGTGACTACTACTCCCGAGCTTAAAGGATGGTAACTGCGTAGTAATTTTAATGACTTGGTTTTGTAATGCCAAATTGGACCCTTCTTCCTCCTACTCCTCTCGTTGCGTTTTATGACGGGCTTGACCAAGAATGAGATATGTTGAGATATCATATAGGTATGTTTGTTTGGTTGTATTTTCTGTAGTATACTGTTTCCTATACTAGTCAGAGTGAATTATAAATTATTTCAAGTGCGTTAATATGGTAGGTACCTTATTTTATAGATACATTTTCTTAAAAACAATTCATCCGTAATCTACTACGTATTATATTGTAACGGACAGATGTATTTTATGTTTCTAAAGTTTACTAAAATCTTTGACGTTCATTATGAGTTTCGGTCTCTAGTTATTGTGCAATATGTTTACCTATGTCGATATTCCTTTATTAACCACTACTACAAGCAAACATATAGCAAATGTTTACCGTCATTATAGGTTCCCTGTCTAAAGGGTTCCTAGAAAATATAAAGGAAGTCTTTCTTGTTAAGTGTACTGTTTCTTGCATCATAGTCACATAGTTTGTTTTCTAAATGTAGGGTAGAAACGAGAATCTACTATTCTACTATTACTTACACACAAAAACCTACATCCCATTCTGAATTTTGCCTTACGTAAACAACTCTGGTAAATGTAATATTTATTATGATTGCTAAGCGAATCTCCGTGCAGAATTACATGGCTTTTGATTGTTAGTAGTCAATTTTTTGCACTATAAAAATGGCAAGCTGAAAAACATCCGTCTTTACTATTAGCACAGCTATATTGGCATTGCTAACGAATCATCTAATACTGGGTACTTATACTTATAAGTATATGGTACTTCTGCACACTCAGGGTTCTTACAGAACAACACATCTAATTGTAAGCCAATTTAAGTTGGTGTGCAAATCCCATGTTTTATGGGCCCGGCCGGCATGTCAGAATTCTCAGAAAAATAGTCTAGAAAGCACAGCAGTCAGTAAGAAACGCTTCTTTTGCGTTGTGCAAGAAGTAATAATGAGTTGTTAAAATGATTTGAGAGCAAAATCCTAAAATGCAAAGCGTGTCCATCCTTTCCTGTTGACACAAAATCTGCACAACGGCATTTTGACAAAAGTTTGTAAACAAAATACCTAACTACATTTTTTGCACTTATTTCTACCCTATTTCCCTAATATAAAATTGCACAATTCACTTCTCACTACTCTACATTGCATCAATATATACATTCAAAGTAGCTTAATTTGAACAGCCTATACTACATTAGGTACGAAAACCGTACCTAATATTTACAATTAGTGCATATAGCACAGGCAACAAACATTAACCGTATAGAATTTAACACAAACCTTCTTAGTTTAAGTTAATTTGTTTGTATTGTAGTTGACTTACCTGTATGGTTTATTTAGTATTCCTAATTACTAAAGCCTTGTGGTCTTTCGCATACATCCAAGATGAGACAAGTGACAGGTTAAATTGATGTCAAAATCTATTATTGTAGATTGATAATAATAGCTTCACCCAATGGCGAAAATAATACCACACGAATATTAGAACTTCCAAGTTATCAGCCCATTTAGTACATACGTAGTAACAATTTTAGTTTGAGTACATATACGTATGCACATAGTCAATTCAACTAAAAGATTGTATGATTGTGAACTATAATACTATTGGGATTGGGACAATGACTCCAGACTACTTTGTTTATAAAATCGAATGACAGCTTTTCACTTTGTAGAACAATGCCATTGACACTAAAAACAGTCAAGGAAGGAGATACTGACCGATTAATTTTTAACAATTGGACGAGAATGTTAAATTATTGTAATCGAAAACTGAGTAGAATTGGCAAGCGTTTTGACAAGGATTTTTTCAGACATGTTTTCATAAGTAGTAGCTTGCTAGCATATGATTTCTATAGCTACATCAATTACACCATAATTTCTATATAGATTATAAATACAAAAGTTATTGCTTGACATGTTCTACTGCACAACGTCAGCAAGTCATGCAGCAAGGATTGCCTATTTTGCTTGGCTTGTCACATCAATGAGAATTTCGAAACATTGATTTACATAAAACGATTTTATTCATCACCATCTTAAGATTCCAACAATTTTAAATACTATTCGCACATTTAAGTACAGTGCAACAGGAAAGCAACTGGAAGCGATCCAACGCTTCTTCAATAATGTTCAGTTGCTCCCCTGTTGATTATTAACATTTTACACATTTTGTTGATCAATTGTGAGTTTTATTTTGTTGAAACATTTCATCACAAGTTGTTGCGCACCACTTCCAATAATTTAGCTCTACTAGCGACTGTTCTACCTTACCTACATATATTTTATTATTTTGTATATTCCATTACGAATGTCATCCATTTGTTATACTGATTTCTTTTCTTCGTCACTTCTGAGACCCGAGTTTTAATGGTTTAGTTTAGGCCACGACCATTGATGAGGAATAACTGACTCCAGATGGTAATCGTACAACTGTTCTTCAATAAATTTCAGCTTATTTTTAGGCTCAGGGTACGTGGATGCATAACCTAAAAAGAGACAAAAACAAAACGATTAAAAATTTATACAACCATATTATGGAGTCACTTTACAGCTCATCCATAGATAAAGTGCTGCGAAAAGGAGTGAAAAAGCACAACTTTAATCCAAGCATTTCGTACAAAATTGCTAAATATCCGCACAAAAAATCTAGACAGATAAGGAAGAAGTTTATAAATTCGCCCGTGCCTTAATATTACACTGACTAATATTACAGAAAGTCTTAAGAAAACTACTTTTTTAAAAGCTTTTTTCTATAAAACAATATTAGAAAGTGTAGTAAAAACATTTCAGACATTGTAAAAGGAAGTTTATCTTCAATTTCATGTATGGGGATAGTAAATACGTATTAGTGTACACATAGTTGTAAGTTTGGGGAGAACTATACAAAGGTCAGGTATGCCTTTCTAAACGCAATACGTACTTTCACCACTTTCACCAAAAGTCAAAGCAAAATTACATAGCCTAATAATAAGCTGTTTTGCAATTACTGGGGAAATTATGACTATAGTGATCAATGATCAAAATACAT
>JABASH010000656.1:0-35877 GCA_019776445.1 Tomocerus maximus | reverse complement strand
TCATGCATTTATAGGATTCATAAATCACATCTGCATACTCAACCTAATACAGGCAAGAAATGATTATTGCTGATTGAAAATAACAAATCGAATGAATCGAATGCATCCTACATTCAAATCGGTTAACTTTAAGTGAATTCAAAAAATCAAAAAATCATGCAAAACAAAGCTTCGGTCGAAAAATATCTTGGTGAATACATTGCGGATATTTTAACGCCCCATAAATAGTAGCTCATAGAATGCAAACCATTCCTTGACTAAACCCGCTAAATTTTAACTTCGGCTTTAGCGAAAAAGGCATTCTTCATTCGTCTGCCCGGTCGGGTCTTGCTCTGTCTTCGTACAATCACTCACACACCACGTCTCAACCTTAACATTTTTCAAATACAAAATAAAAACAATCTATTTCTGTTTATCGAGTTGTGTCAGTTTGTTAGTTAAATATAGATTACTAAATCAAAGCACGATCAAAGTAAATATCATCATACCATAATGGATTCGGAAGATTCTGAAGCGATTCAAACTGCTATTAAAGCAGGCAACATAAATATATCTACAGGTATGTATAGTACATATATTAAGTCATAAGTAAAATAAAAGTTAAATAATGAAATTCAATAAATCGCTTTAAGAAGAATAGTTGAATATAAATAGGTATTATTATATTTGTTTTTGAACTACAGACTATATGAAGATGGACGACAGTGTTATGTCCAAAGATAAAAAAGCAACACTGGACGAATTAGAGAGAAGAAGGCGAGTGCGCTTAATGAATGTCAGCACTGATGATGAAGAGGTTAAAAAGGACTTAAGAACACTAGGCGAGCCAATCTGTTATTTTGGTGAAGGTCCTGCTGATCGTCGCCAGAGATTAAAAGAAGTTTTGTCCAGGTATTTTCATAGCAGACACGCTATTTAATTATTATTCATTTACGTCATATTCAGTTTGCAAACAATAAATGTGTGCCAATGCATCTTATACCACTGAAGATAAGTAAATTATTCATTTACATAATATTCAGTTTGCAAATTGCAAACAATAAGTGTATGCCAATGCATCTTATACAACTGAAGATAAGTAAATAATGATGATTTTTAATATTTAGGACAGGAATGGAATCTTTATTGAAAAGAGACAAACTAGAATCGGAGAAGCCTTTGGAAAGAGAACAGGACACAGCTACTTGGTATCACGAAGGGCCTGAAACTTTGCGGATTGCTCGTCAAGCTATACTAGGTGACTGTCAACTGTGACGTTTATTTATTTGTCAGCTAGTAACTACTAATAATACTTTTTTTAAATAATTATTTTAATTGTGGTTATGTTTTAGAATATTCTCTTCCAAGAGCCAAAGCACGATTAGACGAAGCAAGAAATCAAAGAAATATTCCTGATAATATTAGAACAGCTCGAAGGCAAGAGTTGCAGAAAAAGTTACAAGTGATTACAAATCAAAGCAGTCAAGTTGGAGATAGTAGGCCACTGTCTTTCATTCAGTTTAGCCCAAATTCGGAAGTTCTTGCGACTGCTTCATGGTATATTTTTTGAGTAAATATTTCGTACCTACTCTTCCATTCTTGTAAATTATATTCCTAAATTTGTTTTCATTAATTCTTTAAGGAGCGGGTTAATAAAATTGTGGACTGCTCCCGGTTGTAAAGAAATACGTACTTTGAAAGGTCATTTGAATAACGTAGGCTGCGTTGTTTTCCATCCTCAAGCTACACTTTCTTTGGACGATAAAGCATGCTGTTTGGCTTCCTGCGGCGCTGACGGAGCAGTTAAATTATGGAATCTTGTCAATGAAGATCCAATAGCAGAAGTTCCTGGCCATTCTTTTCGTGTATCTCGTTTAGCTTACCATCCCTCTGGAAGATTTTTAGCGACATGTTGCTTTGACTCTTCGTGGAGATTATGGGACTTGGAACAAAAAGAGGAAGTGTTGCATCAGGAAGGTCACAGTAAACCTGTATATTGTGTAGCTTTTCAAATTGATGGATCATTAGCAGTGACAGGGTATGTACTGTACACAATAATTCCACATTTTGCATTGTTAACATAACGTTAGAAATACGTTGCCCGAATAGGTGGTTCAAAAATTTTTATTGGGATTTCAGAGGAATGGATTCGTTTGGACGAGTTTGGGATTTAAGAACAGGACGGTGCATTATGTTTTTAGAAGGACATTTAAAGAGCATCCTAGGAATAGATTTTTCGCCCAATGGGTACGTTTCGTCTTGCAATGTTTTAATAATATATTTTATACATTGGATTGAATAAAGTGTGATAAAAATTTTAACATTTAGATATCAGGCTACAACTGGAAGTGAAGATCACTCATGTAAAGTGTGGGATATACGTCAACGTGCTTGTATTTATACTATTCCAGCACACACCAACTTGGTTTCCGGAGTCAAGTTTCAGCCGGGTGAAGGCCAATTTATTGCAACTTCTTCATATGACAAAACTGCCAAGGTACGAAAATGTCAATACCACTAATAAAATAACCAACTTTGTAATTAAATAATGTAATAGCTAAAGCTAACATAATGGGTAATAATAATAATCTATAAAATGTTTTGTATTGCACTCAGCTCTGGTTAAGCAACACTTGGCAGCCTTTAAAGACATTGAGTGGCCACGACGGCAGAGTTATGTGTGTTGACATTTCTCCTAATGGGCAATATATTGCTACATCTTCTTTTGATAGAACATTTAAGATATGGTCCCCTGACTATTCGTAACGTCTAAATAGGTCTTATTTTTGTATGTCACTCAACCAACGTTCATTTGTATAGTTTGTACATAATTACAGCATGTAGTGTCTTAGTCTTAAGTGATATTTTATGTTATTAATTTTCTTTGCAATAAAAGAAAGTTTATATTTATTGACTTGAAATACAATATCTATAGAGTACTCTTTTATTTATAATTTGATAAAGCGTGTGCATTTTTATTCATCAATTTTTATACCGTACTGTTATCTTTAACAAGAATTACTTCTTCGCTTTTGTAGCTACTGCCAATATTGATTTGTATCAAGCTTAGAATAGTCCTCTTTACCGCCTCCAGCTCCAATAATGATGGCAATAATTTCTGCTAAAGTGTATTGCTGCAAAAAGGCAAATTATATCATTTATTACATTTAACAGAAGAAAACATCAAAAATGTGTGAATTATGTAAATCACTTCTTAACTTACCCCAAGAATTTCATTTACAGAATCTGTAATAAGGGTTTTAACGTCTTCGTAATACTTTGCGAATGTCTCGTCGAATATCCTTTTGATATCGACATTGACCGCTTCCCAATCGATGGGATGTCCATTGAGTTCAGCGTTTTCTGCATATACCTCGGCCTCTTCAAAAGTTGCATTTAAGCGAACGTTTACGACTCTTACTCTGTTGTTGACTATTATGATTTGCAAACGACCACCAGCAGAGGCGACTCCATTTTTAGCTGAAGCAGAATATTCTCCATGTCCAGTTACATTCAAAAGTCCAAAATCAGGGGAGTCAATAGTTCCATCGATGTTGTAACGACCTACCATTAGTGAGACAAAAACATTATTAATTAATGTACCAGTTTTCTGCTTCAGTTTAAAAATATAACTGGTCATGTACTAGGCAGGTTTTTGTAAGTAATGTAAAGTAAATTAATGTTCACCTGAAATAGCAACTTCTGGTAAAATGAATTCAATGTCGATGTCTAACGTGGCCAAATTGAATTGTAAGTGGTCTAGCATTCCCGATAAACCAGTGACCACGGAATCCCTGAAAAGGATTAAAATATAGCCTTAAAAACTGTATTTAAAACAGGTTAAAAAAGTATTATTCAGAGAACATACGAAATGCTAAGTTCTGCATTAAGCCTTGTCGAGTTAATATTCACAGTTGTGTCATTTAATTGCAAAGGATCATCCTGAGGAGGAATAATGCCCTTTGTTGCAAATTTGTCTTGAAATTGCTGCTTTAATTCCTGTAGAGTAACTACAAAAATAAAAGAATACTAATTGCAATTAATTACATATATACATAGTGTACATGTTTAATGCTTGAAACAATGATTGTACTTGGACAGTTCACCAGTGTATTATTCACCAACCTGGAGCTACAATCGTAGCAGAAGAGCTTTTTGCCACGAAGACAATAGCGACAATAAATGCAAAAACTTTCATAATTTTTGTTATTTTATGGGAACGGAATCGTGAAAATAAATCAGACGAATTTACTTATAGAGAGAGTTAATTTTAAAGGGGAGGGTAAGATGAGACTGTGTAGAAATGGAGAAAATTGTTTTCTTTATATACTGTATACCTAACCTGCTGACGACAAAACACCTGTGCTAATTAACTGTCAAAATGATCATGTCAAGATCACCATCAGATCAGGTCTTTGTATAACTTCAATTGACCTTTCAAGTGTATCGATGATGACCAATTAGTAGTAGCAGGTGCATAATGGTTTGGAGTTATTATATCAATATGTCCAGTCAGATTGCATTGGCATAAGATATTCGATGTTGAGTACCGGATTTTCCTTGTGCACACTATCTGTACCACAGCCCGGTAGAACAGGTGCACACTTGGCTCTGTTCAATCTTTAAGTATTATACACATATAGGTATACGATATATCAATACATTTAAATGCAACATTAGGTAATAATTATTAGTGATTTTATTTATGCTATTTGTTTATTTACCATATAATTAGCATGAGAATAGAATAGTACACATCATTTCATTAGTGACTGAAAAGGGATATAAATAATACCTACTACACTGATATCCATAATTCCACCTGTACTGTACCTGTGATATGAGAGCAAAGATCAGGGATTTTAAGGTGAATCACTGATTTTTAGAAATTGGTTTTCCGTCTCATGATAAGCAGGTGGATACTACGTACTGCACGTACTACGTCGGTCGGTAGGATACTACTTCTACTTCATGGTTTATCTTTTACACCAAAATGAGATCCTACTTTGCACATGTGTTTGTGTAGTTTGTGGCAATATTTTTACAGTCACCACATTGCTACATCAACACTGCTACACCTCATTGAAAGGTTAAGAAAGAGATGATGTTATGTGGTGGACCACTGGTGGTATTCATTTTACTCTACAAACTATTATGCAATATGCATAGTTAACGGAATCTTAACAAAAAAGATAAGCATTTCAACCAAAAAACTTTTATTTTTAGCACCAACTCTTACTTGTCTTCATAAAAAATGTAAAATAGGATATAATTGTTTTCTTCCTCTAATTATGGTATTATCTATCCATACAGATATAACATTAGTAATGTGACTTGTGTAGAATGAATTAAGTTGACCGAATGCCGAATTTTCATCCTAGAATGATTTCGATAAGTTCTGCAAGGGTGTATCTCTGAAAGTGGAAAAAATGTTCATTTATTATTTGGTAATAAGGTATTCGTGTAGTAACTGATGAGTAGGATATATAGTCATAGAGCATGTACCCCAAGAATTTCGTTTAAGACGTCTGTAGCAATGGAGATGATCTGGTCGTAGTGTTTGACAAAAAGTTGGTCAAAAATGGGCTTGATTTGTGGATTGAGTGTATCCCAGTCAATGGTTTGACCATTGATTGCTAAATTTTCTCCATAAGCATGCACCTCGTCGAAATTCACAGCAAGGCGGAGTCGTGTGATACGAACTTTGCTAGTAATCACGTTAACCTGAAGTTTTCCTCCTACATTTATGCGGGCATTCTTTACGTAGCCGGAATATGCCCCTGCACCCGTAACGTGTAGGTTCCCTAGTTCTGGAGTTGAATAGGATGCATCAGCAGTGTACTGTCCTGTTAAAAATCAAACCAATGTTAGTGCAACTATTTTTACGTGATTTTCTACATCATTTTCATATATTGTACCAGCAACATCTGCCCGGGGTATATTCACAGTCACGTTAATTTCAAGAGTAACAATGTTAAATTTTACGGAATCCGTCAAAGAGGAAAGGCCTGTGACGACAGAGTCTCTGAAAAAACCATTTTGTTCGTAAATATTTTCTCCAATAATGTATTGTGTAACTATTCAAAGATAATTTGTACATGTTGACACTCACGCTATGCTGACAATCCCTTCGAGATTTGTTATATTCAGAGTGTTCAGATTAACAGTTGTATCATTCAGCCTTAATGGATCGTCAAATTTCGGAATAAGTCCTAACTTCTCCACAAGTTTTGAATGAAATTCTCTCTGCAGTTTATTTCCTGTAAGTCGAAACGATATTTATTGTGTATGACCAGAAATAGCAGAAAATTAGTTTCAAATGACCTATCGTACTAGTAAATATCTTACCAGGGTAGGCATTAGCGAGGCTGATAGCAGCTAAGATGAAAATTGACACCTTCATTCTGTATAAACGAAATTATTTTGGAAAATAGTCGTAACTTAAAAGACTGTTGAAGGAAGATCTGCAAAAATTTTCTCTTGCTCTAGCTGGGATTATGTGACGATCTGACGATCCGATCCGAGCTGGTCGTTTATATACTCATCAAATTCTACGTGAAAAGGGACTGTTTAAAGGTTCCATTTGCTGGTATCTTTCTCCAGGTGTAGTGCATCCTGTTGTCCAAACACACTTGACACCAATTTGTACATTCATGTTGTGATATTGACCATTTACTCGGTAAGATATGATATGTCATTTTATAGGCATTTTTAAAGAGACTGTTGTTTTTCCTTGGTCTTTGTTGACAAAAGAGGCATTTCCTTTTTATGGAAGAAGAACTGCCATAATCTATGGTAGAAATTAACCTCGGAAACACCTTCACTGCTGCATCCACCTGATTTCCTGTGCAGTTCGTTCATTAATACGACCCAAAAGCATATATATGTAATATCAGCGATATGTAGGGCGCACTTTTGATAAGAGAATTCACCATTATGTGACTCTAATCAAAGAATGTAGTGTATGTGGTATTTATTAACAGAGCTGCAAACAAATTGGTAACGAGTAACCTTGTTATGAAATGGTGTGATGGTTGTTGGAACATTTTCAGAAATTCCCAGGGTTAGTGGTGCTATTACAATCGATTTAGTATTGTACCAGTATAGTTTGATGGTTTGATGGTAAATGAGATGGAATATTTAGACTTTCCAATCCACAGATTTCAGCATAAAAATATGAAACATGCGATATTATCTGTACATGGGAATTATATTTCAAATGTTGTAAAGTTCGATTCAAAGCTTTATTTGCGAAGGGTTTTGGTAATAGAATGTAATTATTGGTAAACACTTATACATATCTTACTTATTACTACCTGTCCTCTATTGCAAGTACAACTGATTGGTTTTAATTGCACTAATTATTTGATTCGTTGTAACAGTTATGGCATTTTCTAATTTTCTCAAAAACTGTCGACGGCACCTTTTATTGTGTAGACTACGACATACCGATTTACACTCATCAATTGCACAATATCATTGGAGCAAGTACATCTACGCATAATTGTTATTATAGTATAATGTTGCACTAATTATTGATTACTTCTGTTGTTCAAACTCATTGGGGTAGCACTGTTCATTGGGATTCAGAGGAGGATCAACAGGGGCAAATTGCATCACAGGCATATTGTCCCAATCACCTGGAAATCGTGCACCGTCGCTCTGATTGCATTGCATGTCGATGGGGGAACGGTTGTAAAAGTCGGCAAGAAGACGTGCCCTGAAAGGAGTCCAATTAATTCCCTTGTAGTTTTCTGAGACGGCTCCTTCAGGCTCTATATCTTGACCTTCCATCCTAAAGTTCATCGAAATATTAACAACTGCCCAAAGGAAAACATTGACATGGAAAACAAAGTCTTACTCTTGCATAAAATGAAAATATTCTCTAAGGGATGTCCACGAGACTGAGCTTTTGCAAACCTCTAATCTACTCCGAGGGTAATAGTGAATGTAGTTGACACACATTTCATCGCTGATGGCAAATCCTCCTAAAGTAATTTCATCTCTCTCCGATGTACGAAAATCGCAAGTTGTCAGTAAAACGTCTCCCTAGATTACATTTTCTATCTCAATATTATTTTGCATTTATAAAACTACTCTTTTGGCTATTAATACTTACTGGAAGTATTCGGGTGGGATTCTTCAGTTGTCTAATTTCTTGATAGTGTGTCGAATAGTGATTATCATGATTTAAGTCGGGAAGCTGCTGGAAATTTTCAACTTTAGTTCTGTCTCCCTTCGGGCGAAAATGTCGCGTCAGAACGCGTGTCCCTGTTAAGTGAGTGTGCAATTGAGAAGCAAAAACTGTGATCCCTTCTGGTGGAAACCCTACAGATGTGCATTCAGTATTGCAAATTCCAGTCAATAGAAAATGATCCCCTTTGGGGGGAATAGCCATTTTGTCGCTGTATTCCAACCCGAGTTCGATTACACCCGCTTCGTACCGTCGTAACTCTTCCGTTACCCAAAATGTCATACCACTGGAGTCGACCCAACCTAATTAATCAAAGTAAATATACTGACTTCAAGAAATGAATTCTCGAATGGTTCATTTAGAAAAGCATAAAATTATGATTACCAGCTTTGAGTAAAGGATTATTGTAATGCATTTCGAGGCGAACGTAAGGATTGAATTCAGGACCCCCGATTGGAAAACCAGCTTCGGGTGGGTAGCGAAGAGGTTCTGCTCCCATAGCCCAAGCTCCAATCACCCGGCTACATACCCGGATCTCCGGAGGTGAATTATCGCAAGGACCAGCATACAAAGGTATTTCCACCGAAACCTTTGTAAGACAATGAAAAACTTCCATATGATGAACCAGTTCTTCGTTACCCGCCTGAATATTAGCTCCAAACTGAGAAATAAGCAATTCATTTAGGTTGATGACTTCTGGGAATGAATCTGACTCTAGTTTCAACTCTGTTACCTGAATTACATGGTGACGTTTTAAAAGTCTTTCGGGTAACTTGACAACTTGGCACCAATACATTGTCTCGATATTTGGAACTTTTACCTTGGAGTTAAGAATATTAAAACTCCAAGTAGTTCTTCTGTCGATTGGGGGTAGCTTGTTGCTATTCTTGAGAAATCGGATCCTTTTAAATCCAGAGTCTGGAGCCTTGCTGATGGAGACTCCTTTGATGTCATAAAGTGGCCCATCTCCCTTCACCCAATGCAAATGGGTTGTACCCTCCTGCATTAACAAGATTGGCAGTTTGCTGATTGTTTTTTCATTTCTCCTTAGCATATAAATACGTTCTCTCAATACCAAGGTTGTACACTGTCTTGTTTCGATATCATACTCTCCCTCTAACACACACTATCTTGTTTGCCTTCCACAAAATTTAGTAGCAAAGGAAAATATTTCTATTACAAGTTCCTCATCTGAAATTGTTGATATTCTATTAACGAAGACATGCTATTGCTTTCAAGAATATTTTAATCTGCAAGTAGCACCACTATGAGATAATCTTCCTCGGGGGCAATGAAAATGTAAATCCTACCATCCTACACGTTCATACTTTGTACCTATATTGTATTCTTTTACATAATATCCTGCGATATGGAAATTTTTGCCTCGTTGAAGCTCATCCAATATAATAATTACTTACAGATTACATTACACCGATCACATCCTAATAACATAAAAGTAAATTGTTTCAAAGCGATAATAATTATGGTCAGAGGGGATGAGGGAATTCCAAAGCTATTAGTTTTACTCACCTCTAAAGCATAATCAAAAGTGTCACAAGTTACGAATTTTCTGCGGAAAGTCCATTTCAAAGTACCATTATCCTGCATGAACTGAAAGTCTTGGCAATCTTGCTGTTTATCGACATCAATTTTGCTGGATCCATTAATGACATGAATATCTGTAAGTTGGTAAGGGGCACTACGGTGCACTAAATGATTTCTCCACACTACACAATAGTCGCCAGAGCCATCGGATATATTTCCAGCATTGGAGAAACCGATCCCCACCCACCCGCCATTAAAATCAAAATTTCTGGTATGTACTTCAGCAATGAATTCATCTGAAAAACCGCAAAATTGATTTAGGGAATGACACAGACGGAGATATTTTGATTTACCTGAGGAGTAGTCCAAGTCCCAATAAAGAACGGTATCCTCCCCAAGACGAATACTGAAGAGAGCCTCAGTCACTGCCCAGAGGAGAGCCAAGCGGAAGGCCAACCTCAGCATTTCCTAATTCTTTTTAGAAAGAACATTCCTTCTGCACTTCCGCGTGAAGACTGAGAACGGGCTGGAGCTGGAATCGACGGGATAGAGCAGTCTTAGCTCCACGCAAACCACATCACATACTGACTAACGACATTCCTCTCTCATCTCTTTTCATCTCAAAACTCATCTTTGGAACTTTCACCAGCAAAAATGCTTTCTCCACTCCTATGGATTACCATATTATGAACTCAAATTCCTACACGTCCATTCCTTTCTCCGTCTTATTCCCAAACATAAAAATTCCCTTCCTATGTTCCCAACTCTTATTTCCAATAGAAAATAACATTAAAGAGCCCTACAAAAAATAAATTAAGTAAAGGAATTCTGAGTAGGAAATTTGATGCGTCATCAGTTTTCTGTTCTGCAATAAATATCTCTCCGTATTATGTCTTTATGGGCACAGTTTATCCGCCTACAATGAATATCACCCAAAATCCAGTAGCCTTTCAACAATTTTACACGTGCGAGCCTAATGGCACACTGGGTACCGATGCAACTGCACCTTTGTATTTGTATACCAGTATTTCATCATCAGTATTTCATCTCCAAAATCGGAGAATATTTAAAATATTTTTATCTGCGTTGGTTAACTACCTTACAGCTAACCCATCTACAGCCTACAGAGAGATAAAGGTCACTCCTGACATTTCTGCTTCGTGAATGCAAATGCCTCTGAAAATTTCATAGGATTTTGATGTGAAAGTTTTTCAACAACTTTCCCTAACTTTCTCATTATTTGATATAATGATTTCAACTTTTAAGTAATAGAGTGAGCATGCATTCATACTTAAAAGTAGCGTTCGGATTGGAATGAATGAATCGAATGATCAAATAAATTAAGAAATCAACCACACTTATTTCAGTTTTCATTCTTTATATCTTTATTTCATTATCAATTAAATAACTATAATATATATATATTTATGATCAATATTAATTGTAAGTGCTTTAGGCACGAACAAGTGCATCATTGGTTGTCATTTTGTAACGGAAGCTAATTGCAGTCGTTTGACCATCTCAAACTACAACCACACTAGAAGACATTTTCATTCTTTCCCCATTTCCTTTAACCGAGGTAATCAAATAAGAGGCTAGTCATCTGCTTTCTGGTATTAATTATGGCCATTCTATTTTATACCTCACCAATACCGACCCACTCCACTGAAATATAGTTACCTACTATAATACTACGGACATAGAACATACACACGTACCTATACGTGTATAGGTATACATTTCATACAGTTACATTATTTATCATTTACATACAGTCATATCATATTCAATTACAGTTCACGGTTACAAAGCTTTCTACATGACCGTTATGTATGTAGTATTGTACACTCAAAATATTTACTAATATTAGGAATACTCAAGTTTAATAATATTTATCAGTAAGCAATTTCTCTGTAAGGACACATGATTGCAGAAAACTAGTATGCTCTCAACCAGTACACGTTTAGTCATCCAAGCAGATCAGTGATGCATTGAATAAAAGTACATTATAATGAACATTAACATGACATTGACAACTAAGTCAAACATGATGCTGGGATTTTACAAATAAATGTTTCTGAATTTCTGAAAAGCTAGAGGTACATTTTACTACTGAACGAGTTTCACTCATTATTCCTACGAATCATATATAATATTTATATTGTAGTGATAATACATTTGCATATAGTAGGTACGTAATTTGTTTTGGGCACATTGAAGATTAACAATAATGCTGTACATGAATAACCGTGAACGGAGAGAAAATAACGTTCTCTCCCACTATCTATTAATTAAGTAGGCGATGTAATTATATATACAATATGTAATGTAAACAATTAAATTATTACATTGATAATGTTTAACTAGGCATTGTCAAGTGAATTGGAAACTTTTAAATTCATTTAAGTACCTGCAACTAGAGCACCTTACACACTACACGCATATTTTTACATTCATATTTTCAATATTTACATTGCTTACATATGCTAACTGCTTGCTAACATACTTATGCAGCTCTAAATAAACGTATCAACAACACATGCAATATTGGATGGCTTTACACAATCTTTCAATGAACAATTTTACAATATTGACAATTACATTTTATATTTAGAAACCAGGATAATTGTTTTTTACTTTTAAAAGCGGTAGGGAAGAATTTTACCTGCAAAAATCATCGGTTTGTAGAAAGCATTAACCAAATATCAGAAATTGCTTCAAAAGTATCAGACTGAGTTCAGAAATGTAAGCATTTCTAAGTAAATTACATTTAACTTAAGTAGATGGATATGCAGCAAATATGAATAATATACCTAAAACGAACACGGATGAGTTTACATGTAATAAAGTATTTCAACTGAAACTAAACAGTAATATGCGGACCTGCTAGATTATTTCTCTGGTATGTGATATAGCTGTGTAGGCATCCTAGACACCTACTTGTACAGACAAAGACAAAACTAAAAACTACATGAACGGATTTACAATTATGTAAACGGATAAGGCTAAGCTAATCTACTTCTTACTATTTTCGTGTTGCAATTAAAATTACAAAATAGCGTGTGGTTATTGTTTCCATATTCAGAGTGATTTTGCGAGTGAGATGTGAATTTTCTTTTGTCTTATAAATATCTTATATGATAATGACAGTAATTTCTGTAAAATCGTTGGATAGAATACGACGCGACTGACTCGGTGCTTGAAATTCCATTTAACGTAAAATGACATTGGATTTGTAGCCGCCCAAGTCATTGTTGGCTTTTTCTTTGGATTTTGAGCGACGGAATAGTGTTCTTGTCAGCTTCTTCACAGTGCTGTCTGTTCCTGGAGGACTAGAGGTGCCCGTATTTCTGCTAATGCTTCTTCCTACGCTGCCACTGCTGGAAAAATAGGGAAAAATCGTTTTAAATTTTGTCCTGTAGACTATATGTGCACAATAAAAATTATTTTGCATGTAGTAATTTATTGCAATTACCTTGAAGAACTACTGGAGGAGCTGCGAGGAGTGCATGTAGAAACTCCGCCGAGACTAGCACTACTGCTTGTTGAATGGGGTGAAATACGCCCTTTATTATTGTGATGATTGGAACTCTGTAATACATATTCAAGAAATTAATACATTGCAAAGACCCCATTATCATGCTTGCTATGTGCAGGAATAAAGCAATCATATATTATTTTGAATCAGACAGTTTCCTCCAATGGAGGTCATTAGACCTCAATAAAATTTCTTGTAAAATTGCATAGCAAATTCTTAGGACTGAAATGGTTGAAAAGCCTTTATTATTAAACTAGGACTAGGTAACATCAAAACATCATTCTCATTTATACTACTTTTGGCAATCGAAGACACACCCTTTCCTTGCTAACAAAGTACAGATAATTATAGTGATATATTTATTAGACTAATGTCAACGGGTATTGTAATACTTTAAATGCAATGCACTCTTGTCTGTGTACATCAAAACGTCAATTATTTTCAGTGCCAAAAATTCAGCAACACAGCTTTCGTCAAATTGGCTAAATTAGACCCTTTCAATGGAAAAGAATTCTATACATAAAAATTTTAATTCGAAAGCCTAGCGGCTAGTGCTTTAACATTCCATTCACTCCCAAGGCATGTCCCAACCCAACTGAAAATGACGGCAAGTTGCAATTTGTATTATTGACAGCAAGACAATATTTCACTTGTATATTAAATATGGTCAGGTTTTATATAGCATTAATAAATGGGTCTCTTTAGTAAGTCCATGGGTTAAATATCAATTGGTCTAATTACAAAAAATTGAATGAAAAAGCGAGAGTTGTTGACTGGGGGGACTGACAGTACATTACGTAAGTATATTGAGAATGGAATTTCTTTGGATCAACTTTTTACGAAGTAAATTCCAATTATTGTTTTGGATGGAATAATTAGATTGGGTGATTGTGCAAGAGTAAAAGTAATGGAAGAAACGTGCATACCTTGTTATCCATGGGTGTAACTAAGCGCAGAGCCAAAGAATCTCCGGCATTGCGAACGAGTGCGACGACTTCTTCGTGTCCCAGCCATCTGGCATCGTCCCCGCCGATACCAACTATCACGTCACCTTGTCGAACACCACCAAGCTGTAACACATACACAAAATTAGTTTAGTTGGGCACAAAAAGGGGAAAATTGTATTCAGAGTCGATGGCTGCCAGTCTCCATTGATTTTGATACAAAATAAGTACCATCATGTTAGATACTGGATCTGTAACTTATGTACTAGACTCTACTTCTGCAAAGGAATAAATGAATTTTAACAGAGAAAGCAGGCTGAGAATGTGCTAAGAAATAACTTTTTCGTCAATGCCAAGTTCAATCACTTTAATTTTGCATTTCCATATGAAAATTCTTGTTTGATTCTAGGTATGCACTCCAATCAGTATACATGTTAGTACCAAAACCAAATGACGAATAGATTGACATGGATAATGCAAATAAGTGTGCGTGCAAAAGAAATCATTGTAATGCAATAGTGCACGATTGTAGGAATATTTTACACGCACATTTTCACTTCACGCATCCACGTGCATTGTAATTTATTGTCCGATGGTCACTTAAATTGTGAATCTACAGAAATCGTGATATTCTCATTCTAGTATAAATAAAATAGGAAGAGAGAATTACTGAGTTGCTGTGCATGAAACTTTGCCAAAGGGTTTCCCCAATTTGGGTATGCGCCATGTGGCGGCGTTTTTCACTCTTTAAGGCTTGCATTTGTAACTAGCCAACTTACGAGAACCAAACACTATCAGAAATATTTAAATAGAAAACTTTGCAAGAATTTTGCAGACCTCAGCCGGAGAGCCGTCGTCGACGGAAGCAATGGCAACAGGTGCACTTCCCTTGACGCTAAGACCGAAACCATCACCCCGACGATGGAGCGTCACATGTCTTGGAGCCGACCAGTGTCTCTTGGCGGAGAAGAGAGCCAAGGGGCCCAAACCCTTGAAAGGGTCTTCCACATTGTGTGTCGCTAAATCTGGTGGACTCAGTTCCAATTGGAATTTCGTTGCAGCTGGAAAAATCAAAAAAAAAATCACATTAGAAAATTAGAAGCAATCATCATTAGACACAAAGAAATAGCTTCATATACGATCAACATAAAGTTCCTAAATTTGAAAACAGTTGTCAACTACAGAAACACAATATTTTAAGCAGCAATAGCAATTCTGTCTGATTTCATTACGAAATTCCTCAACAAAATGACTCGCTGCAAGAGACAGTGCCCAACAGTCCACATTGCCCATTAAATTAATGTCATTGCCAAGCCATGCCATGCCACTTAATTCTGTCACTGCTTTGGGCACAGTTACCGTGTACGTGTACACATCACATGGCCTCATATGAATTTGCAATTCTCGTGTGGATTTGTAATGCAACACAAATGCTTTTTAGCCAAGAAATCTCAAGTTGACACTTTTAATCTTAGATGCAGCGATGTATGGATGTGCATTTGCCTGTACAATAATTAATGACATTTTCAAAAAATGTAGGACTTTACTCTCTTGAATCCACGCATCGTCGTCCGTAGTCTCATTTTGTGCTTCACAGAGCGAGTCGAAACTAACATTTATGTCAAAATAGTTTATGAAGATACCTCAGGTAACACGGACAAAAATTTTCCTTCGCTAAAATTCTGCTACATACGTCACTTCCTAATACTCACTTCATGTTATGGAAAGTCATTTAATTTGTAGCACAAAGTAATCTCAAGTAAACTGCTAGTCTAGCCTTCTGTGCTACAGATACTAATAAAAATGTAAATAGTTAATTAGCAGATAATTTGGTCACAAACATGGGTAGTTTAAAAATACTGTGTTTGTCAAGTAGGGTATACTACATAGGGTACTAAGTATTAGGGAGACAATTTGGTACAGAAAAGCAGAAAAAATGAGAAAAGAAATCGGATTTGCATTTTTGCATTCAACTAAATAATGCTGGGGAAGAGGCTTTTGACTTTTGGGCAAGGCAAGGCCTAATTGGCCTGCTCTTGCATTCAAGACGAGAGATCTGAATGCATTCCATTTGGGTAAATAGAAATGGTAAAGAGTGACATGAGGATGACGATGAGAAGAGAGCACTCACACATTATTGTCTTTTCACTCTTAAATGTTGCTCATTATCTATGCAAGACTTATTTAGGACATGGCTCTGCATGTGCATTGCATGTTCTATCTCTATCACTCTACGCATTCATCGAATTATAAGAACACACTATCATATTTGCATACTACCACTCTCTGCTCACTTGGGTACTATGCACACCACAACTGAATAAACACACAGACATGCATAGACGTGGATATGCAGTCACTCCACCAGCAAACACAATCAAATATATCTGAAGAAAGAGCTTAGGCTTCACATATATTTTATAGCTGTGGATGGGAATTACTGAGATATTCTTTAGAGATTATAGGTAATAATAAAACCTTTTGCGTAATTTGTACAGAGACATTCTGCAGCATAATCGTGTGACTCCACTTACTTGTTTAGCAGTACATGTATCGTGTACCTACATGCACAGTATAAATTATTTACTAGCAGCCTACTATTATTTCAAGTATTGCTACCTACTTATTGTACAATGAATAGTAATAGTGTAAGAAAACGAAACCATTCTGTGCCAGCAGTCGAAGAAGTCCAAATGAAAGAAAACAAAGCGAAACAAAGAAGACAAATGGGTCTTTTTGAGCTCATCTCCTGAGCATCTCCGTTTATTCTGGTTTAGGTAGTTCTCTTGTTTATGTTTACTCTGACTTACTTCATCACGAATTTCAAAAGAAAAGTCTCAATTCCCACAAGCAAAGCTCTATGTAAATACAACTGATACAGAACAGTGCACAGCAGCTACAAATTACTTACTAATAGCACACAGCTAATGATACAGCGAAACTCTAACCAAAACCTCAAATCTAAGTGCGAAGTGCTGAGTTGACTTGAGGAATGTACAGAAGCCTGGGTGTTGACATGTGAGATTTTCCCATATTACTCCTATTAATAGCAGTAGGTACTGCGATCAACATCTTTCCTTTGACTCATCTTCTGTATCGTGCTACTCCATCATTTCAAAGTATCCATGCATTTACTGCAATAAACCTTGCATTACAAAAGAATCTAGTGAATGAGGTCAACAACAACCCTAAAATTACAAATCCACGTTGCTACAGACAAATCCACTCAGAGAGAATGGTACCCTTAAAAAATGCTATCTATAGGAAATGGATAACTAATTTGCTAAATAAATGTTAACTTAACTAAACGTAAACAGACCTGGTTAGCCGCATCTATCCAGATCAAGCATACTGAGCAAGCACTACCTAAACAAGTAAAGAAACGCCAGGTAGGTTCTTTGCAGCGAAAAGAACGTACCCCATGCGACTATTTACTATGAGCCAACTCTACAAGAAAAAACTAAAATCAATTGAGCTTTTAAAAGGGAAATTAGCAGTGTGTCTAATTGTTTGTGGCACACTATGCATGTCAAATAAGGAGTTGGGCTTAACTGACGACCTACAATCTTAATCTTGCCAGCTCTAGCTGCCAATACAAATGACAACTGTAATGCTACTCTTCTCTTAATTGCTACCATTAGGTGTGCGCCCTAATTACATACAATTATACACAGTAAACCACAATAACTGAATTAAACGCAGCATTTTCAAAGTATTTCACCCAATTGTCAATAATGCTTAACATTCACATTTAGGGTGGATAAATACGTGATCTAGTCTAAAATTTCAAAGATAACATATCTTTAGAAATCTAGACAGTCTTCGACATCCATTATAATCGTTTCTCAACTGACAATACTCTAAACTTGCTATATATCAGTACAAATGTAGTAAATTAAAATTTTGACTTCAAACACTGAGATATACTGTATATATGTAATTACTAACTGATTATTATCCCAGAGAAGATCTTGGAAACCTATAAAAGTTTCCTAAAGGGATAATATTGGTTTAAGAAAATAATTATTATTCGATATTTGAATTAAATTCTGGTAAAGGTTAGCTAATTTATGTAGTAGGGAGATTCGTCTGAACTAGCCTCCTGCTTTATCCCCAAAACTTCAGAAATATCTTTTATATACAGTAATTCGGCAACCGCTATTATAAAATAAGTTGAAGCAGTGTCAGTCAACTGCGGTCGCTCATTATCAGTTGGAGAAACAGAATTGTATTGAACAGAGAAGCCACAGAGATCGCGAGACTGAAGAGATGCGAGTCGTGCACCTATTAGCCTACATTAAATCAATTCACGCCAATTTGCTTGTAATAGGACTAAGTAGTCGCACCGAGTGCAATGAATGGTCAGTCAAGTCAAAACAACTTTACATTCCTTGCAAAAAATAAGACTCATGCTTAAATCAAGGTTGAATTGACTTTGATTGCAAGGAAAATCAACGCTTTCATTCATTCATTACTCCTAAGTATCTACTTTTACGCGTAATGATCTGCGACTTACGATTGTTGTTTGTAGTAAGTAAAACGCATTGAACACGACAGCAAGTTTAGGTATTCTTTGATTCTTTGAGGTTTGGGATAGAAATTCGATTGTTAACGTGTCAGCTTCACAAAGTTGCCTAAAGAATCTTTCGATTCTTCCGAGCAAAAGTTTGCAAAATTGCTCTTCCAAAAGTTGGGCAAAACTTACATTTTACGGCAGAAGTCATGAAACGACATAAAAAAACCTGTAAGAAAAAGTAATTGCATGATGTGTGATTTGCCAGAGATGAAGTTCTGCCTTGAAAATTATGTAGTTTTCTCAAACATTAATTAGCGTTATGTAGCGCTTCAATTCGTTTACCTACATTCTCTGATAGCAATAACACTATCGTCTTGTCATCTCGAATTGTAATGTGGGGATGCAAATACGTTGATAACTAATGTATGTAATTATGATTTGTCTGTCTACGTATAACGTAACACTTTCATGCTAACTCTGTGTTATTACAATTAGATCAGACTCGGTAATTTCGTGTACAATTTGTCTATGCGATTTGAATGAGGGCCTGATAATTCAGTAGCTGATAGATTTAAGCATAATAATTAAATAACATACCGACAATCTGAGGAGGATCTAGAAAATGTTCAAGCTCATCCTGACTTTGTATTTCTTTTCTTTCAAAGGTGGCCAAAATCCGGTCTTTCATTGACGAAAGGGCAGATTGGAGTCCTTCTTTTCCACGGAGTTCCCGATTTAGTCTTGCGTGTCGATTGGAGTCTTCTAAACTGGCCAGGGATTGTCTCAAATGGCAGAAGCCGAGGATTCTCATATCTTCGTCGTTATTTGGCAGCCGAATATCAGTCACAGCTGGATTGTCGGATTCACAGTAAAGGTAGCGGAAGGATTCCAGAGTCTCTTCGCATAATTCACATTCGCTGAGGAGTAATGTCGCAATGTAATGGTGGGCGACACATCGGTACAAATCTCGCTTCACCTGAAGAACACAATAATCATCTTTAGTAATTAAGCCAACTACTGACACAGCATTTTAGACCTCCACACCCTCACTTATCCTCTCGGCGAAAACACCTTAGCCTTTGTGCACTCAAGTGAGGTAGGTAAATTAACAGTTACCCATACGAAAATTAACACACTTATTTAAATGACTCATGTTCCTGATTCATTAGACTGTGAGTAGGAACAAATTCAATTTATACAGTTTTTACTTGACTCCCACATTGTTTCGACTACTTGTCGCATTAAATGTGTCATCACAATCACAACAGAACTTGACTACCCTAATTTAGTTACCACTATCTTGCCCAGACACATTAGAGATGAAGGCAGCTGAAAACTCTTCCTATTATTCTTCATTCTTGAACAATTATGATGTAAGAAAAAGTGCTACAATCTGCTTACAATTGCCTAATGACAATCTTCAGCATAAAGCTTTTAAGAAGATTAAAAATGTTATCCTGCTATGCTGCTACTTAAAAATGCAATTATCTGAAATAGCCATCTATTATTAATGTCCCAATGTCAACTACCATAAGGAAGAGAAACACGTTAAAAAAGTCCGTTGACCCACGAAAACATTATTATTGTGAATTTGTAGACGCTTTTATGTAGAAATCGTTCAGTCAAGCAGATTCGTATTTGCAATTGCAAGTGACATGCATGACATGGCTTATCGTTAGCTTAAAGCATGGCAAGAAGGCAGGGAATGGACTTGGTTGTCTCTTCTTGACGGACGTGGTGCATCAACTTACTCTTCCTTGGCTTTGTACTAACTTTGTAACAGTCATGGAGATTAAACCGTAATGCAGCGTAAGAAATCGTACAAACTCTTCGGTTAAAATATTATGCATCCATAAGCAAAGTGATTCTGATTTGGAAGAGGAGAGGATGGCTTTAAAAATCAGCCTATATGATAAAAACGCCTCCATTAAATTACTCCACGTATTTTGCATTGAATTGCATTGTTGTTCTACTGCAAAGGTCAAAAACATTGTTGGACCTTCCCTTGTTCCCTCGCATTTGCATCGTCTGCTTGCAATAAAGACTCTTCACCAGTCATGTACACAAAACAAGTACAGCTACTATTTACTAATGGCAATTTATTTTGACTCAAAGTTGCTTTCCTTCTAAGCAGTTTGTTAAAAGTGTGTCCAACTCGAATCACTCTTCAGAAGAAAGTAACTCAAAGCAAAAGGGATAGGACAGATTACTGCGGTTACCTATTCTGATGTGTACTAATGCAACTGACAATCTAATGCAAAAAATTAATTCCAGGCCCACCCAAAACATCAGCAAAAGAAGCCGCCCTTCGGCATCACGAATCAAATGTCAGTCTTCTGTTCTCTGAGCTAATGGATTGCAAATCTTATAAAACAAAATTCGCAAATGGATTCGCAGGGCATGTAGAGGTTTTTTAGTATTCTGTAGATAGAAACACCCTCTTGATAACGAATGAGTATTTTTAAAATACCCCGTCTGCCATTTTCCCTTTTCTAAATGCTCTGAATGTAAATGACAGTAATTTAAAATGGCTAGACATTCTGAAGAGTAGCAATCAAACTACTGCTGTATTGAAAGTTATGGGTAAATTTTGGAAATCTGTGAATATGAATGCGAATCCCATTGATTTACGTCATGAAATGTATTTCATTATCACAGTACGTTTATTTAGACCGCAAAATGACAACCACTAAATAATATACAATAAAAGCAAACCACGAAAACTGCAGAGTGTTTCGTTGGATAGGATTAATAACATTTCTCTATTGTTATTTACATGACACAGTCTTCACAAAATGTATTTGTAAATACAAGATCAACTCAACCGCAAAGTATCGTAGATATTCTGTTTGGAAAATCCATAAAATCTATCTGATTGCATTTCGCAAGAGAAACAATAGACGACATGCAGTGATCTGTGAAGTGAATCAGCAATAATAACGCAAAGGATTCGATGAGCCCCTGGGGATTTGACGAAGAAATATCTAAGGACTGTCACTAAACTTTTCTCTTCGTGTTTTATATGCAAAGTTCATTTGGCCGATCATTTTTTATGACTTGTTCTGTATCTTCCCAAGAGACACGTAAAAGAACATTTCTTTTACGGTCACACATACATTTTCAATCACTAAATGATATTCGGTAGTATAAAAATGACAATAGAAAACATGAAAGTTCTTTTGTTACTTTTATCTTAGCGCACATCTCACTTACTTATAGGCCATCGATGTATCATCCAACTCAACTAAAACACAAAAGTACAGCTACGAAAGCAAGTTAGCAGCTGTAGGTAACAACACATTCCATTTTCACAAACTCATTACATGTTCAGTGTGAAGTGCACTGATTTTTATTGTTTTGAGTCTTGTCACGAAAAATAAGGCTCGTCTTCCTTACATTTAGCTGCTTATCTTAACTGATCTATACTGACATAATTGTAAAATGCAATTTAATAAATTCGAAGCGGGATGTGTGATATTTAATATTGTTTGTTTCTCATTATTCAAGTTTCAATTCAAGGCCTGCTACCCAATAGATGCAAGTATCAAACGATATATCGATATAGAAAGTTGAAACAGTAGATCGCTTTTCATTTTTAACACACACTACATTTAGTAATCATTTCCATTGACGCTTAAAAGGATTTCGTTCACCTTTCATTGAATTGCAGGGTGGACTAAATTTTGTCTCCTGAAACAATAGGGAGCTAATGAGTCTCTAATTAACAAGGTGGGACAATATCTTTACTTTAAATAGAATCACGAGAATGTACTTGGGTATAGTATATTTGGTAAGAAGTACCTTATAACTCCCCTCAATTCTTTAACAGTTATCCCAATCCGCCTGTCATCAGAAAATCTTATTGTTGAAGGATCCTTGATGTCACAAATACAGAATTCTTTCCATCGAAGAATTATACATATTTTTTACTATGATAGCCATTGTAAGCAATATAAACGGAAATTACACTACGTAAAACTTATTAGATGTCAGATGTTAAAAGATTGATCTAAATTCTAATTAAAGAATCGTAAAATGACAGTACCTACGACTAAACTGCTCGTGTGCACAATAACATTGACCCGAAACAACTGTTTATGACCAGGGTCTCGTTTTTTAGTGCAAATACCGTATCACATCATCTCTTCGGTGTTAAGCAAAAAAATGCGAAATTATCATGCGAGAGTTTGGCTAAGCCCACATAGTAGACTAAACAATATTCAACAGTGAACAATAGAGAAACAAATTATCCTTTGTCGGATGAAAGAACAAAGCTTTTCTCTGTACTCGTAGCAATTAGTCATTGAATCAGCATATTATTTTACTCATGCACTAGTACGTGTGTGAATGGCTGTATACAGAGTTTGATATCAAAAGTTCAAACACAAGTAATCGTTATCCCCTCAAGAGATTTAATTAAGTACCTATCCAATGCAATCAAAGCAAACTTAGAGCCCAAAATCAACGAAAGTTGGAAGGAAAACAAACAACGCTCCTACTGAGAATGGAAAAATGACGCAAGAAAATTACTTCCCCGTCATGTCCCAAGCTGTCTTGGGCAAACAAAGGATTAAATTTGCATATTTACCTTTACGGTCAAGCAAGTCAACGACAAGGCTCCATTACATTTATTATAATGTATCTATAGTAGACCGGATATTATGTTTCTGGCAAGCATCCACTTAAACCAGACTCAAGTAACAGCAGCCAACAAACATTATTTGCGTCATTACGAATGTATGGATAGGAAGTATAGATTTTTATTTCATTGAATCATTACAGACAAACATAACGGAAAACTACCAAATACAACAGTTTAAAACGAATTGTGATATTTAAGTAGCTATAGGCAAAATCGTGAAATCATGAAAGACACTTGAAAGTGAATCCCAACAAGGAACTATAAGTCGCTGTTTATTCCCAGATTCTCACTTTCACTCTCAATTGTCCATTGAAACAACGTCTAGTAAGTCAAGTCTCAAGTCTAGCCATGTCTGAAATGTCAATCTTGAATTGCCTGTGCTACTGCTTCTGTGCTTCTACATACATACTACTACTACATTATCTACCTATACCATTCTCTTATGTACATTTATCTGGCAAATAAACTTTATAATTGTAGAATTGTTGAATGCATAGCTTTATTTTGGCATTTGATGCAGAAAACGTTCTGTAAATAAATGTAATTCAACAATTTCTACGTTACAATTTGCATGTTAAGTATACGAAGTATGATGAATATAAGCAGTAGTAGTTGCTTATAGAGGTATGCATATATAATTGTTGCAATCGGTACAAATATACATGGTTCAGCAGTTCATTTACAAAAATAATTCCTTTGAATTTGGAAAAGTGTATTCTATTTCTGGTTTCCTTTTATTCTGTTTGGTTTGATGTTTCGTCTTCACGAGTTGCTCAATCTTTTATTTCGTTGATTAGGTCACCTGCAGACACTAACTACGTAGAATACGCGAAGGAGATGCCTGAGTATCTTACCAATAGTTAACCATGTGCTATTTACACATTTACGTCTAAGTATTGCTTATTCTGATGTAATATATCTTGTGTGCATTTACTGAGATACTGATTATTTGTACATACCTACATGAGAGTTACTAGCCATATACATACTAGAGTGATTCTTCCTCATTCCTACAATAAACAAGTGAAGACAGGACACTTTTCTATTGTTATTTATTCGTTTCGGTTTTAGATTAAACGATTCTATGTAAAGACGTAGAAGAGCTACCTATGCACAATTGTATATTGGAGCAGCAGGTATGTTTACTCCATGTACATAAATACACGTCTGCAAAGAACACAAGAAGCGGTTCAGTTTATGCAGGAGCCAGTCACCACGAATAACGTCTTAGCACAGCACAGTTATTAGAGCTCAAACGTTGAAAGATGCATTTAAATTCTTGAATACGGTATTTATAAGCTTGTTTGCCAATAATAATAAAACCTGGAGTACAGTAATAGTGGTGCTCAGGTAGTAAAATAGAATTCATTAATGTGATGTCACGACACGACGTGATGGAGTGAGCACTACTACGTAATGCCTATAAATGAGTCTGTGCACGTGTGTTGTGTGCCTACTCAATTACGGCGTTGTAAAAATAACCGTAAACCTATTTGGGAAATATTGGATAATTTTGCAATCGTAATTCGATAGCAGGTACAAGTGGTTGGATTACACACTAAAAGTAGGGCAAAAGGAAAACGAATCTTCTCTATTAATAACATATCATCATATCACCACGTGCAAAGTGCAAACCACACCACACACGCTGATTCATAGCACCAAATTTTTTACAACTGTCAATTACTATTGTAATTTGGAAGAATTCTGTTTCGACTATTGAAAGAAATAGCAAAATCAGAGGAGAATAGTTAAAGGCCAATAAATGAGTGGTGAAGTAATAGTTGCAGCCACCCGGTGTGAAATTAGAAATCTACTTGTTTGCCAGATTGAAAAAGACTTTGAAGTGAAGTTGATCCTTTCAATGGATTTTGTGGCTAACCAAACCACATTGCTGATTTACCTTTCATTAATCTCCATATTGTTCACTACAAAACATTGTTAGTTAATTGGGCTATTAATTTTAGCACAGGATTTGCATATTTTCATCTCACTCTCTTTCACTTCACAGAACGGAACTTGAAGCCTGTTGCCTTTTCACATGTTATCTTTTCTAGAATATCTTATCTTGCCTATTCTACTATAGATAAGTTGATATTCATTGTTGTAATAATAAAAATATTATTGCACACGTTAACAAAAATGGGAAAGCAAAATGGGTAAACCAGAACTAATATGTTTATAATAAGGACATTAATGTACATGCATGCTTGCGATATTAAAATGAATTTCATGTTCACTATTCTTATCCAGCTAGTAGCTAGAGGTTATTAGTGTCTAAATACACAAGAGTATTATCAACCATTCCATAAAAGGCATTCTTAATTAATATGATTTTGTGGCTACCTACGTAAAACTGCTCAGCTTAAACAATTAGAATGCAGTCCATCCACTAACATATCTAGGCAATAATTAATACTCCATGCGTTATACCTACCTACACCTAATATTATTTTATAATTCTGCAAAGCCATGTCTGATATAATGCGTCTTTCTGTAGTTATGTAGCGTGAGACGAAAAGAATAATGCATAATAATTTGCATATACCTACGTAAGAATACATCTAGCAGTAGCTGTAGGCAGTAGGCGGTGGAAGTAAATAATACTTAAGACAAACCACAAGAAAGCGGTACACGACAATAATAAACTTAAGTGCAACTAATTTAATATGACGCTACGTGTACCAGTACTCAACTAATCTTTATCAACGTAGAGTTTCTTAGAGTTTCATAAGCATAATTAATTGTATTGGAAATAAAAGTGGGCGAGGCAAAACCCTGGAGTAGGCCATTAGAAAATAAAAAAGCATCACGTAACTCTTAGCTAAAAGGTAAAGGATTAATAAGATGCGTCTTGAATAAAGATCACAACAATAGTTTTGCAACATTCATTTTCGTTTGTGTGCTACAACAATACAAGGAGTATTTATATAATATAAACTGAAAAATAAACAGAATGATGAGGTACACAATGTTCACTGTATCATATAATCTCAGTCTGCACTGTTGTTGTTACTTATTATATAAAAGATAAGCTAAGACGAAGTTAAGAAACTCCATTGTAAACACTATCACTTTCTCTTGTATGCATTCATCTCACTATCCTAGTAAACATAAGGCTAACACCATTCAGCTACATAGGAACTTATGCTCGTCTCGAAGAGTCCTTATACTGCTGAGCACATGCTCTAGCATACAATCTAAACCACTTAAAGCTTAAGCCATGCCAAATTACAGCAATAATCCCAACGCCAAGGCTAATAATGTATACCTTATAGTACGAAAGGCAAACACTCTTGCTTTTACTACTGCCTACTTAGGGAATGCGGTGGGGCTTTAATTTACAGTACAGAGAGTGTAGTGAATTAAAGAAAATCTTGGAAAATAATATTCAAATAAGCATTGAGCCGAAAACTATTATTTTACAGAAACACTTTGTGTATGAAGTACCATGCCGAGTTTATGGAAAAGTTATTTTAGTGGTTCAGCATACAAATCGGCTAGAGAGGTACTTTGTGTTTACTTAAATGAGGTACATAGTCAGGTTACAAATTGGTTTTCTTTTGAACCGAGATGTGAATCACTACGTGTTGAATTATATCAAATAGCAGACAGTTCTGCAATGAGATTTCTCTCTGATTTAACAAACCTCTTGTTGGGAGCATGTAATGTCTACAGACACCTAATAATATTAGGGCTGCGGTGAGGTGCAACTATGTGCCTCTGTGTGTATAATGGAATGCTTTATCTTATTTTCCTCCGCCACGAATATGAATACTGATCCTAAATATAAACTGCACAATCGAGTTAGAGAGTCGCTTTCCATTTTGGCACCCTCTAAACAAACATTAGCCCTACGATGATCTCTCTAACAATTCAGATAACTAAGAAAAACAAATATTTACTGAGGAATTTTACATAAAGTCACTTGGTGAGGCTACTCATGAAAACATTACAAACAGTTATTTACTTAAGATGGCTAAGAACAGACCTAAAAGGCAACTTTATGGTTTAGTATGTGCATCTGCATGTATGCAAATAATTTTGAAATACTTTACAAATAGTTGGATATCGGTTATGTCACATGTCTGATATTATTATCTGCGAGTATTGTGCTATGTGATGGTTTATTTATTTACATGCACAAGAAACAGTAATAATTACTGCCGCACACAAAGATACATGTAAGCAAAACGAATACTAGCAAAACCACCTCGTAAAAATGAGAGTACAGTTTAACTTTGAAGTTTGTCTTCCGTTACTTTTCTATTTAATTCCGCTTACCGTACTCTTAATCGTTTGTGTTTAGACCTTTTGCAATGTTTTATTAGGGGACAGAGCATTGATACGTTATTTATTGACTCTTGTACATGCGACATAACGTCGTTGGTGAACGTGACGAAATAAAATGCGAAAACTTGACACGACGGGGCAATGAAGACTGGCAACCAGACAGGCATGAATGCACCTTCTACATAAAAATAGTCATATTGTATCGCAATCACATTGTTGCTAACCTTTACTACTATTTATACTCACCATCTGAACACATCTTGGAATTTTGCATTCAACTGTACTTCTAGTTTAAATAAATATTAAATAGGCAAGTCATATAAATGTAATATTATGTATGTACTAAGTATAACAATATTGCTTTTGTACTGATTATTTCTTCCTTAGAAATTAGTGTGTGTGATTCACACTTCTGTGCTTATTACATTAAATGGTTCTTAATTGTTTACAGTTAGACTAGCCCCAGTAGATTTTCCATATAGCAATAGACCTATCATCTCTCGTGTACTGTACAGAATGTATAATACTCAATGCTCAAACTGAAAAGTGAAAATTAGTCTCGTAGTAGCTAAATTAGGGACTAACAGTAATCTGTTTGCGTGTTAACCCAGACACATAAGTTGGCAGTTGGCACTAACCACTCTAGGTGTAAATATTTGTACGATGATAATGGCGAGACTCTGTTTTGATGATATATTTCATTAACGAGAGCACAATAGAAATTTGTAATGACAAGCAAGGTGGGCTGTGGGTGCCAGAGAGATGCTATGATAATATTATGTTGGATTAGGCCCAACCAAATGTTAATGACCTGCGTCAGCTAATGTTCTGATTGTCAGTTCTTCTCTTTGTTACTCACTGCTACATATTATTGCCTACCCGAACTGCCAATGCAATCATACTTATGCATAATATACGTTTTGTAGTATTTTTAATATACCAGATGTACATTTATTTGTGTATCTCATATAGGCAAATAGGCATGTCCTGTCGGAAATATGTAACCTATTTTCTCCTGTGTCCTTTGTCTTTATTGCAGATGCGATTATTACAGCAGTAACATACAATATTTGCACCGAGGCAAAAAATGAATTATTATTGCTTTGCTGCAATTAAATATGTTTTTATATTACAGCAGTACAGATATCCAGGCATTTAATAGCACTACCTAACACATTACTATTTACTACTGTACATAATATTATGGGCATTCCATGTTTCTTTATACTTAGTTTTACTATCACCATCCTCATAGTAAAAGTTAAGGAAAAAATGCATAAAAAAGTTACTAAATAGAAACGGAACAAATATACTGACATAACCCCTTTTGTACCTCATTCATGACACAGATGCAACTATGCAATTAATTATGTATTTACGTACACAATAGAATGGAATAGAATGGAATGTGCTTTGCTTATGTTCCAAGAAAGTTCTTAAGTAAAACTGGTCTCATCATTACTCTATTTGTGTCGGATGGTCTAATGATTTGTCTTCCGAAGTAATTAAATCCCCAAAAAGCTTCATAATATAAAATGCATGTGTGTAATTTAAGATAGAAGTGTAGCATGAATATGGAGTCTATCTGTATGAGTTGATCCTGAATCAGAATCTGAATCCTGATTATTTAGCAACATTGGCAATCTCTAGCTTGTGACTCACTGACTTCATTATTGAAAAAGTAACCAAGCCAGATAAGCTAATAAGCTTCAACAATAAAAGTTCTAATTTGATAAAATCTCAGAAACAGAGTACTTTAACCCCCATTGAGCAATCTTTTTCGGCCATTCCACATAGTTTATTGTTGCATGTCTATTCAAATCCATAAATATAGCACTGAAATGAAAGCAAAGGTCTATATCCACACATTAGTAGTCCTATTGTTGGAATATTAATTTCACGCATATTATATGGCAATGTTTCGGTCAACTTTTATTTACTTCCTGTGACAGCTAAACATTTACATAGGTACATATAGTAGAACAGTGCACTGCGATTTAAGTATGGTATTTGTATGGTATATTTGTATGTATAGTATGGTATATTTGTATAGTATGGTATAGTATTTACATACTTAAGTCATTCACGATTGCCCAATTTGCAATGAATTTATTGTTTTAATGTGACCATTGAATTTAAATACGCCACTACAATAGCAGGTAATAGGTATCACAGCGAAAACAACTTACTTAAATCGAGAAAGAAGTTAGTTAGTTTTAACTTTGATTCCATAACATGGTCTGGATATGTTAAGTCATCGCCAATCTTGTTAAATACAAGATTGAAATTGAAATGAACGTGATACAAACTTGCTATAGACAAACAAAATTGGTAAACTGATAAAACTGGGTCTCTTGTAAAATGTAAGAATGCAGAGATGGCTTTAACCTGTCTGACCGAAGTTGATTAAATTGACTGACTGGAATTCGAAATCATGTATGAATTAATTATACAGTTGTGGCATTGATTCCATCTGTACTATTTCGACTTGCCCAGATTCTGAGTGTATGAAGTATGCTAGCAGAATTATTATGCACAGCACATCTTTCCTGAGGTTAGAAAAAGAAAATCTTGGTCAGGATTCGTGAGCTAAGAAAGGCACTAGTAACGACAATAGTAGAAAAGTGAACGACAAAGAGATGGAGAGATGATGTGACGTGACAAGTGACAATGCATGACATGAATTTTAGTGCATCTTAGGCTGGATTGAAACTGAAGTGAAAATCTGGGTCAAGCATGTCACACACACATGTGTGTCCATAACGCATGAATTTTAATAGCTTCTATGTTTATACAGACATCAGTAATTCAACTTGCACCTACTCTCCCTCCTTGTATGCGTCGTTGCGTGTCGCATGACAACTCTAATCCAAAAATGATCTCAACCTACTGGACGCAACTTGACAAACAAAGTAATCACCTGAAGCCTCGAGAAGTTTCATCTTCATTTTGTGTTCACTCATCCTCTGGTGTGATTAGATGATACTTTGTCCGGTTGTCTGTTATGTTTCACTTTGTATTCATCAAACATAGCTATAGATTAAATCCCCTTTGCTAGTGTCATAGGTGCCATGCCTTTAGCCAAACTAGACATTAAAAAGTAATTGTTAAAGTTTGTGCTCCGTCATCCTCATTATTGCATTATTTGTATGCATATGTTGTTGCTCTCTGAATTCATGCATTGCTCCGAACGTACTTAACTTGACCATCCCAGCCCCAGCTAATAATTGTATACAGCTAAACGGCATGTGCCATAAAATGCACTTATGAATCTGTCACATGGAATTCACAATCGTATGTTCGTAGCTGTAGGTAAGGTGAGATGACAATATTTGACAAGCCTACAACCGAAGTGACACTGACATTTTCCTGCTTTCTATTTACAAATACCATAAATGCTTCAAGACACACCTCTAAGCTAGGGCTAACGTATATACTTATGTTATGGAGATGTCCATAGGTGCTTAGGGTGTTTAGTATGAAATTTACGGTGTCTGTCCAACTTGTGATGAAGCAAATCTGTTTAGTTTGCAATTTAGTCACTAATGATAAAATAAAGAGGCCTTTGTGGTAGTATAATTAAGCTAAATAGCCTTCAATACTGGTTAACTAGTTATTTGGCTAGTGTCCCCAATAATGAAAGTCATTACTCCCTCACGTTAACCAAATTGCACAATCAGCCTCTAAGAAAAACTCTAGTATTAGCATAACCTCCATTTATAGTCTATTTATTGTGAGATGTATTCATTTCCAAGCGTTTACCAATCCACTTTACTGACAGCTTACAAAAATGACAATCTTTTAATGATGAGCACCGAGCTGTGTGAATTTTCGTCTTCGCCTTCATACCTTTCGCCCTACACTTACAAATAGTAGTTCTTCATTAGTTTTAAATTGCCATTAAAGTAAAGTAAGTCACCATTTGACTGGTGCATTAAAAACCTAACTGTCACAGTTTGCCAGATGACTAAATAGCGTAGCTTTGCAATAAAGTAAAAATCATGTGCACCATGAAGAAAACTAAAGCAGAAAAGTTCCCCACTGGAAAATAAAAATTGCTTCACAGAGCTCATAAATATTCTAATATTTCTGAGACAAGCACATCTGCTAATTCGAATACGGATGTACTTATCAATTTCAACATTTGAATTTTACATTCGTCAGCAGATTCTCAAGAAGACTCGGGTGCTTATCGTCTACTAGGAAGGACACTAATCGTGTACGTTCATTCATAATCCTATTCCATATTCCATCTCATTAGCATTCAGATATCTTCGAAGAATGAGCATTATCATCTCGACGATGTATGAGCAACGCAATCCTCTGCTTGGAATTGCAATAATTAGGAACAATAACCTGCATATGCATCATACTGCTGAATCTTTCGTCCAGTGAAACAGCTTTTGTCGTAATCATACCTCTTCTATTGGATTGAATGCTCATTGAATAAATTTTAAAATATGTTGTCGCATTCCTCTTATTTCATTCATCATTCTCTCTGTTTACCTCCCCTTAAGCCCATTCCATATTATTGCCCAGCAGTCTACTCCTCTACCTGTTAAAGTTGCAAATTCATTTAGAATTCCAAGCACTTCTTGACAGTGTTTCGTGTCCATTAGCAGTTGAAACCATTAAATAAATTGCACTATTGCTTACGCATACCTATATATGCGTCTGCTGCGTGTTATAAACAATAAATTGTCTATAAAATATCTAGAATGCACACTTAATAAATATTTTGCATGAGATTCCATAGTAAATGTGCGTAAAAATGCGTGTCTAATGGCAGAGGAAGCAATTGCATTCTGCTAGAATGTATGCACACAGATAAATAATGAATTTTATTATGCAGATGTTTACTGCGGTAGGTCCTTTGTCTGCGGACTTGCTCTCTGTTGTGATATCAGATGAGTCAGTAATTTATGGGCATTTAAACGAAAGAAAGATTGAGAAAATGATATTTACCTGGACGAGAGAAGACCAAGCTGGTGGGATGAACTCTTTCAATTCGTTATGTGAAAGTAGCTCAGACACACGCGTGTACTCATCAGACAACAACTGAGCTTCTTGGGACAATTCGATAAGTTTCGATTGATCATCAGCTCCTTGAACACCATTCTCGATTATTTTATTGCTGTCGATTTTATCCACCGTCTGCTGCTTCTCAAATAAACACTCACGAGCTTGAACCTGAAAGAAAATCATAACTCATCAATCAGCCTTCACTACATTCACCAAATCACTTCCTTTCAATTGTTACCAAAACAAATCATAGACGAAATTGCGAATAAATAATCACAAACATGATACATATGGCCTCGCCTAACCGAATCACTTCCATTTTACTGGGAAACATAATATCCTTGGTCTTGGCTGATTTTCTCAAAGTCAAATCAGGTTATCAAGTAACCAATACAAATTCTATAGGTAAATCTAAACAGAAGTTTGTATGATATGACTGATTTACTTAATAGAAACAAATAAATATAGATTTGATTTTCCTTTTAGCCTACACACACACGCACGCTGATGTTGTGCTTCATAATAACTGCCGTTGATTTCCTATAGCAGCAATCATCACGAGGCCGAGGATAAACGAACGAGAAGTTATTTTAGTTATTGTTCGAAATCAAAAGCTTAACACAAGAAAAGAAAGAGAAAATTGAGCTCCTTTTTCATCGCGGTATCACGACCGAAAGTAAAGACATTGCAATTCACCTCACTCTCATAAGATAACCAATTTTACTTTCCTTATACTTATGTTTAGGATTGAAAAAAGAAATTAGTTTATTTCATGATTCGCTATTCCTTTTATTATTGTTGTCTTTGTTTTAAGTGCGGTTCAATGCTCAGGAATGACAGTTCACTTCATTCCAACTTCTTTGTGACAGTGTGTTATGCATGTGCATGGATAGATGCTTTTGTAAAGTAATTATTATGCATAAATACTTTTCTAACAATCTGAAAAACACGCGTGAAAGTCGAAAAGTTGGAATTTGGGCATTCTACTAATTCAAAGGGAGTAAATTATCCCATTTTCCTAGTGCATCTATACGTATCTATCTGTACATGGCATTAATGGATTCTACCAAGAGTGCAATCAAACAAGGTACAGCAATTAATTTTTAATTTTACACATCCGAACTGATGACGAAATTATTTATCTTAGAATGATTGTCTTGCTCAGCAGGCCACAAAGAAGATTAATGACAAAATGACAATTCAACGAGGTCGATAAACTCTTACGCGTTATGGTTTGCAAAACAACAGTTGCATCAGTTTAGTAGAATGTCTATGGAGAAAATTGCATTCTTGCGAACTTTTTTGCTGAACTTGAAGTAATGTGCTGTTTGCAGTCAATGTCGCCGAAATAAAAGAGCTCCCAGGTCTCAGATTCACTTCTAGCGACTTTACTTATTAGGACCGAAGCCGTAAGTAAAGGTCCAAGAGTAAAAATTATATCAAGGAAATCCGTCACTTAATCTTCGTCTATAGTTCATGTCTATAAGCATAATCTGCAATATAGATACACATTTCCTACAGAGCAGGCAATTATATTATGATTGACATTTTGTGCAGCATGCACACAGCCAAAGTGCATCCACACACACAAAAGTGTTGGCATAAACGCGATGGCAATTGTCGCATCGCATGCTGCTTCCTACAGTAAATAATCATTTCCACCTGACAAATCGTAACGTAACGGAGAACAATTTCCTATTCATTACTGCAACTGTTCACAGCAAAGGACAATGCAATTACAACAATCCGACGCATCCTGTCTCATTGTCTCAGAACACTTGCACTACTGCCATTATAATGGTACAGAGAACAGAGTCACTTACACTCCTCATTTTGGTTGGCTAATTATATTATAATTCTCCAGAAATTAATCTCCTGTTTTTCTGCACGTGGATGGAATACATAATTGCTACTTTATCCAGGATGTATATACGCAAGTAATATCTGTATCTGGATATATTCTGTAGAGAAATGGCATTTCGTACCTCGAAAGACACAATTTCATTTATTTTTATTCAGAAGGAAATAATAAGTAATAATTTTGCTCCAGGAGTTGCCAAAAAGATAGACGTAAATGAATAAAACGTGGCAGATGATTAAGTAGTTCCTACATTGACAAAGGTTAACTCAAGCACGTAGATTGTAAAACATTCGTGGAGTCTCTCACGTGGATGGAATACATAATTGCTACTTTATCCAGGATGTATATACGCAAGTAATATCTGTATCTGGATATATTCTGTAGAGAAATGGCATTTCGTACCTCGAAAGGCTCACAATTTCATTTATTTTTATTCAGAAGCAAATATTAATAATAATTTTGCTCCAGGAGTTGCCAAAAGATAGACGTAAATGAATAAAACGTGGCAGATGATTAAGTAGTTCCTACATTGACAAAGGTTAACTCAAGCACGTAGATTGTAAAACATTCGTGGAGTTTCGATCGCCAGTGTGGAAGAGATAATGATGATTATGTGTAATTACAAGAGCATTTATAAGACTGAGACATCATTATTATCATTAGACGCGCATTTTCACAGCATCAGCAAGGATGATGAATGAATCCTCCAACACTTATATTACAGAAGCTGTGTTTGTCATAACTATACAGAGCTGAATAGCATCTTTGACTTTTCGTTGGCTGAAGATCTGCAGGACAATTAAGTCCTTGTATGTACTTGTGTGTGATATTTGTATTCCATTGTACCTCCAGCATGTCTTCCTGTTTCTTTCTACGATAATAATGATACTTCGCAGAGTAAATGCAGACAGGACATTAAAAAATGATGAGCAAGTAGCAATTCTCATCCGTAAGCCTTGCCCAGCCCTTAGGTATAATTGCATTATACTGTGAGTTCCTGGGCTTTCCTGTAGGAACACAACAATGTTAGTTAATACGCTCTTGCAGACAAACATTCTGAGATGATGATAGTTAACTCTCGTTGCAGTTGCTTTTTATGAGTGTAATTCAAATAATCACGGCTATTGAGAATTTCGGAAGAATCCAGTCCAGGAAGGAAGAATGAGGAGCAAATTGGATAGCAGAATATTCTTGGTTTATTGTTAAAAGAATTACATTGTTGAAGTACTAATGTGGTAGTCTTGTCCTAAGTTGTTGCAAGGGTTGATATTCCTATAAGACAGCTAACTGGGTTTGCTGTCTACTGCATAGCATAAATATCCTTTCAAACGGTATACTGAAAG
>JABASH010000655.1:0-35900 GCA_019776445.1 Tomocerus maximus | reverse complement strand
TCCCACTCGATTTTTCTATTTCCCATTTTCCCACCCACTTGGCCTTTTTGTTTCCCACTTTTCCCACTGGGAATTGGGAAACTTCCCACTTCTTTCATTTCCCACTCGAAACCATGGATACAATAATAAAATATTAGGTATCTCATATGTCTCAAATCGGTTTGTAGCCATATATATTCGTGGTTACTTTTTACATATGCATGCGTAAGTAAGTTTATTTTGCAAACATTAGTTCTGTGTACGTAACACCAATAGAGTCCACGAAATTACATACTTTTTTCTGTTCTTTTTGTCGAGGATTAACAGGAATGCGTATATACTACAATTTAACATGCATTCTCCAGATCTTACATTTAGAGCTCTCGCGAAAAGGACTACGTTTAATTAAAATAGTAAAGCATCATAAATACATTAGCTTGAAAAGTTTTCCATCCCCTGGGAGTTATTGGACCTGTTTAAAAATGTATCAAATACTGACAAAACGCAACCTAGTTTTCTGCGCTTCGTTTGTGTTAATAGTTTACTATGTCATATCTTCTTTTCGTAGCGAAATTATAGAATTTTCAGAAAATAAATCAAAGCCAAAGTCTCCTCCTGTTGTAGTGTACCTTAGAGGGGGATTTGGAAATCAATTGTTTCAATATGCGTTTGCATATTCTTTGGCACGCAACAGAACGTCTGCCCTATATATCTGTGTCTTTCAATCGGATTATTTGAAGAGATATTTGGAGCCGTCGCCATTTTCTTTTAAAAACAGATTGTATGCTTTGGATCAGTTAAGCATACCCCAAGACAATTTAATAATAAGACTCGAACACAATCTAAAACATCCAGAATGTACGCTTAATTATTACTTGGATAATAGAAAGATTGAGAATGTCGAGATTGAAGAATCGTATTTTATGAATGGTAATCTGCCTCCAGATAAGATTCTTATTGCAAAGGGCTGGTTTGAATCCGAAATATTCTTCATGCACTACAAAGAGGATATTTTTAGTTTGTTCAACATGGAAATTGATACGAGTTCAGTTGACAAGATTTTGGATGAAATCAAGAATACGGAAAGTGTTTCAGTTCATATTAGGAGGAATGATTTTTTAAATGATTATCGAGCGATTTCCATATCCTACCAAAAGAAAGCCATGCAAGCCATTCAAACAATGCTAAATAAAATAGACATCAGCTTTTACATCTTCACCGACGATGTCATCTACGCCAAGTCTCATTTTCTGCCTAGCGAATTTAAAAACTTGAAATTCATTTCCGATCTACATAATACAGACAATTCCCTATTGGATTTCCTACTAATGCTCACGTGTAAGCATAACATCATAGTGAACAGCACTTTTAGCTGGTGGGCAGCTTATCTGAATAAAAATAAAAATAAAATCGTTATAGCACCGATGCCAAAATATACTTCGGAATGGATTAATACTCAGTATAGGGAAGACAGTATACAAAGAAAATTATTCTCGCAATTTGCTTACCCAAAAGACTGGATTACAATGAAACCAGAATTTGAACGCAATTAATCCTGAGTTTGTGCGACTGAGTGGAATACAAGGCAATGGAAACTTACGACAACGACATACCCAATGCACAACAAATATATTTGCATGTGTAATTAAGAGATACAATATGAAGATAAAAAGGGAATGTTTTGGGGAAGACAATATTAATTATATTGAAGAAGCTTATAGTAGCTCTACCTATACAATATTTCTTGGGTAAAGTGAATGAATTCTAAAACCACTGCATCCGTATAAAAAAGAATTATTGTATGGCCAAATGTCAGTCCCTTTCGGTCTTTGAACTCATCACCTCATAACCTTCTACTACAACCACTGAACGTCAGCGTCACTAGTTTTATTTCATACTTATCAGCTCCGTAATTCCGTCTCCAACTACTAATCTTAATAGAAAGAAAATAATTATTACTATATTACATTCCAGAGTTATTGGCAGAACATTACCCATTGGACGCAACGAAGATTATCTCTTAATTTCTTTGAAATGGAAATTAGTACTACGGATTACAATCTTGCTTTCAGGAGTGTATCAGCATTTTGCATTTACATATTATAATTTCCATTTCAGTCGGACATAACTTAGCAGCAGGCTCATTTGTGATGCTAAGTATTTTATCCATGTATTCCACAGTTGATGCCTATAAGAATTATAATTATATCCTAAGCTTAATATCTGTATTTATGCTTCTGATTAGAAAGGTGCCTACGTAGATACAAAACGTTGGGAGTTCCCGATAAGACTTAAAAAGCTGGAGTTAGTCAACTTCGTGGCATCGAGAAAATGAAAAGTCCGACGTAATAGACTGTCCCTTCAGTCTTCATTTCAATATCTATTTTCCTATTTGAATGGAGTCTTAAAAAGACATGATAATGAAGCAAAACGTTGGAGGACGAAAGTTGTGTTTCGGGGAAGTCTTAATTGATAGCTTCTTCTCCTACAATATTTCTAAAATCAAAGGAATAGGTAATATACTAAGGTTATACTAAGCTTACTATATCTGTACTTATGTTAAACTAAGGTTAAGGTTATACATATGACCAGAGGCTCAAAGGACTCATTTCAATGGCCGTATAAAAAGGCAGGACTCCGTTGAGCAAATTGTCAGTCTTTTGCTATCTTTGAAGTCCTCACCTTCTAATCTTCCCTTAAGAACACACTCGTAACCAGACTTACTCCCGAACACACGTTCGTCTCAACCACCAATCGTCATGAATACCAGAATCGTCTTCCTTTTCTTCGCCGTCCTCTTCGTCGTCCTCAATTTCTGTTCAGCCGCTCCTACCGATTCGGATGGTTAGTTTTATCAATAATTTTAGAAACAATTCAAAAGTATTTTAGTTTTCAATTTAATTTTAAGCACAAAAGTAAAGACAACATTATTCTTTAAATTAACTTGGTTCTTTGCAGCTTGTTTGGTCCAAAGTTAGAATACAGTGAACTGAATTTAATTTAATTTTTTATACAATTTATAGATGTTTCTCATCGTCAAAAACGGCAATTCGGTTATAACGGTTATGGAGGTGGCTATGGAGGTGGCTATGGAGGCGGCGGTGGCCCATTCAATCAAAACAGTTTTAACGCTGCTGGTGTTGGCGTTGGAGGAAATAACAATGGTTTAATTAGCGGAGGTCAAGGAGGATTTGCAGGGTAAGTTCAGATAGTTTTTAATTTTTGAGATTCTCAAATTATTTCAATGATAGTAAATTACATCATATTAAGCCATCCACGTCTTACTTAAATTGTATTTATTTTACTTATTTGTAAATCCATTTCTTTCGAAAGTTGAAATTTTTGAATGGTTTTTCCATTTGATTTAAGTAGGCTCATGACAAATGTAGACTCCAAATTTGTTTACTCTTGAAAATCGAGGTTTCATTTATCAAGATCAACTAAATGATTTGGAGTTTGATATTAATTAGCCTGCTATAATTAACTTTGTCTTGTCTATACTTACGAGGAAATTGGTTTGTTCTGAGAATATGTAATTTTTTTTGTTTTCAGAAAGTAACTGAGGAAATATTATGGCCGACTCCCAAATGACATTACAATATTAAACCAAACATTAACTATGGCAATTCAGAAGCCGAAATGCAACTTTATGTTTTCTAACTCAATTTCGGCTGTTATTTTTAATCTCGATTGTTACTGTTTTATTATTATCGATTTCTTATACTGAAATTTTTGACAATAATTTGTGATTGTTTATGTTATTCAGGACTTACCAGGTCTTAAATAAAATGCTTACCATTGTTTTTAGTGCCACAATACCTCGAGTGCAACTTTTTTGTCATTTGATGGTCATATTTTCTTCATATATGTATTATCCTTGCCAACATACCTATTACACTATACATTTTGGTAGCATTTTAATATATTTGATAGTTAGTTTCATCATAGCCTTTTGACTACTTTTTTCTAGTTTTGAAGTTAATTAACTCATCCAAAAAGAGACAATCTTCCCTTTTAAATAGTTCTTTAGCTTTGGTTACTATCTTGGAAGAGAATTTCTGGGTATCGTTGTACATATTAGTCAGAGTTATAGGTACAAAAAAACAATACTTTGCATTTACTTGTTTCCATTACATTCATCATCCTTGAGTTTGTTGTTTGCACGATTTGACGGTGGGCTTAATGGCTCAGTAGAGTAGAAATAGTTCAATTGTTCAGTATAGACAATGACACAAAATATTTTCTTCCGTAATTATATACTCTGTAGAAAAAACATGGATATATTGATGGGTCACCATATATTTTATGCTAGTTAATAATTACGGCCACAAAATTTTCGATTTATGGGCATGAATGCAGGCGAGACAATTATTGATAGGACTGAAGAATCCCAAAATTCCATAGTTAAATCATAGAAAGTCATTTTAATACAGGAATTTCTAATTAGGAGGTCGAATTACGGAGAAAACAATTTGGCTGTTGGCCTTTGCTTGCATATCAGATTTACTAATCCATATGGGAAGGCATATAAAAATATTTCAAGTTTAGGCAGATAGAACACCACATAATATACTATCTTTCAGATATAAAGCGGAGGGTAACTTCTGCTTCTATCGCTATAACAGCATTATATTTAAATATATTTTGGTAGGTATTAATAATTATTCCTTCTCTGTTGGTCCTGTTAGTTGGAGTGTGTTGTACTTGGTATCCAATGTCATTTATAAGAATTCAGTGTCCCTTGTTCATAGTTTTATGAATTTATTTATGCAATGTATAGTCGGTCTTAGGTAACCCATTGTCAGACAATTCAGAGGAACTTCAAAACAGATATCTTAAAAATATTGAATATAACGAAGCGTAATAGTGAATGGGTCGCTTGACGCTTGTATTGTAGTAAATAAATTGTAGTGTTATTGTGTCTCAGTGATGACAATTCTGCTCCTCTAGACGATGTCGATTTAAAATCAGTGCCCGTAACTTTTGACCCGGACAAGATACCCACCATCAACCTACATATATAATGTGCTTCATCTGTCAGCTTTCGAAAGAGCCATCTCACGCATAGGATGAACAGAACTGTAGTTGTACTGATTTTTAGTTTTTTAACCCCTCCCCTATACATTGAATTCTAGATGACACAAAAAATAATAATGGTGTAACTTAATTTACTTAATCCGCTGGAAAGGAATCGCGCGAACCAATTTCCTTAGGAAACTAAATCTCCTCTGAATAACAACGTAAGTTATTTCCTTATTTAAAAAGAACCAAAAGTTTGAAGTTCCTGATAAAAGATGAAAATCCGTGCCTTCTCCACGTCTAAAGAATTAATATACCTAAGCAAGCGTCACTTCAGGCTACATTATATTATGTACAACATCTTATTTTACTATTTGAATGGAGCTTTAAAAGTACATGATAATGATGCAAAACGTTGGAGGACGAAAGTTGTGTTTCGGGGAAATCTTAATTGATAGCTTATTCTCCTACAATATTTTTAAAATCAAAGGTATAGGTAATATACTAAGTGTAATTCTGCATATGACCAGAGGTTCAAAGGACTCATTTCAGTGGCTGTATAAAAAGGCAGGACTCCGTTGAGCAAATTGTCAGTCTCTTGCTATCTTTGAAGTCCTCACCTTCTAATCTTACCGACACACTCGTCACCAGACATACTCTCGAACACCCGTTCGTCTCAACCATCAATCATCATGAATACCAGAATCGTCTTCCTTTTCTTCGCCGTCCTCGTCGTCGTCCTCAATTTCTGTTCAGCCGCTCCTACCCCATCGAATGGTGAGTTTTATCAATAGTTTTAGAAACAATTGAAATAGTATTTAAGTTTTAAATTTAATTTTAAGCACATAAAAACGGTTTCTTTAAATTAACTTGGTCCTTCACAGCTTGCTCGCTTGCTTCAAAGTTCGAATACAATGTGAACTGAATTTAATTCTAATTTTTTAAACAATTTTTAGAACGTCAAAAACGGCAATTCGGTTACCCCGGCGGTTATGGCGGTTATGGCGGTTATGGCGGTGGTTATGGGGGCGGCCCAACAAGTACAGACTCTTTTAATGGTGTTGGTATTGGCGTTGGAGGAAATAACTCTGGTGTGATTACCGGAGGTCGAGGAGGATTTGTAGGGTAAGTTCAGATAGTTTTTCAATTTTGAGATTCTCAAATTATTTCAGCTTCAGTGATAGTAAATTATTTTATGTTGCGTCTGAACTCTTATTACATTTACAGAAGTATTTATTTGCTAATCCATTTCATTCGAAAGTTAAAATTTTGCATGTTTCTTTTGCCATTTGATTTCTTGTCTTTGCTTAAAAAGAACATGCTTTATTCTGAGAATATGCCCTTTTTTGTTTCCAGAAAGTAACTGAGGAATCATGACTGACTGCCAAATGACATTGCAATATTAACGTAAATTTCAACATTATTTATGGCAATTTTGGAATACATTATCAAAGAAACAGTTTCGGCTGTAATTTTTAATCTCGATTGTTACTCTTTTATCACCATCGGTTATACTGAAATTTTTGATTGTTTATGTTATTCAAGACTTACCAGGTCTCAAATAAATATGCTCATCCATTGTTTTTAATGCCACAATACTACCAGTACCACTTTTTTGTCATTTAAACATCGCACTTTACTTTACATAGGAAATTGTTCTTAACACTTAAAAGCTGTTCATACTTTTTTCTAGTGTTAAAGTTATTAAAATCTACAGGCCCACAAAAGTCAGTCACCCTTGAAATTTTAAACAGTTGCTTAGCTTTGGTTATTTATCTTAACTTGAAAGAGAATTTTTGTGTATCGTAGAACAAATATAGAGTTGTAGGTGGAAGGATAGTAATTTGAATTTCTTTGTTTCCATTACATTCACATAAGATATTATTGCTTCTGCCAGGTCATCATTCTAGAGTTTGTAGTTTGCATTGCATGATTTGACGGGGAACTGTAAGGCTCAGTAGTAGTAGGATATGTATATTAGTATAGGCAATGACATCAAAATCTAATTTTTTCTAATTATTAGTGCATAGGTGTACTCTAGCAAAAACATGGATATTGATATGTTTTCAGCCCATGGATGCAGATATTATATTATGCAGATATCTGAATTTTGATTCATACAGTGGTCTTTCATAAAGTTATAGGATCCAATCGATCCAATCCAAATTTCATGCAAAAAATAATTAGTTGAATATTTTTATCTGGATTGGAAATGGTCACTGTCTTGATGATACCATCAAATATTTTATTATGCTAATAGTGCATGCATGGCCATATAATTACATCAACGCATTGACAATTAAGTTAGGTTAACATTTTTATTTTATTGCAGAAGATAAAGGCGATACACACTCATTACTGTACTTATATAAAAATCAGCATAGTTTACAACGACGTAGTATTCTTGATACAGTAGATTTATACACAGGTAACGTATTTACTTATAATAATATATCTACTGACAAATATATAGAGCTATAGCCAATTGACTGCTATAGGAGCCCATGCAATAATTTTCTGACACTAGGGTTACTTGTAGTAATAATATGCTTCTAGTAAGTATCCATGTTTACTACCCTGGAGTTCTCTTAGTACTTCACAGAATTATTTCTCAAAGACGAACGGAGATCAAATGCTACTAATTGCCTGTCATAATAATTAAACGCAAGCAACATCAAAGTGTTAAGGGAATTAGCAATAAATAAGACATTTCAATTTGAGTCGAATCGAATCTTCAGTAAGATGTATTTCGTGCATGAGTAATCTTAATGACTCGACACTCCATTTATTCCTTTCCATTAATTTCCTCTTCTTATGACACGTGTCTAGATTTAGGTTATGAAAATCATTATTTGAAATTAAATCATCTAATCCTAAAACCAAAATTATATTACATATACAATAGTAGTAGGTACTACGTACATTTACAATTTAGTTTTAATTGTCGATTAGGTACCTACAACAGGAATATTATGAGTATTGCATTCAGACATCAATACTAAAGTACGTCCTTAAGTTGTTATAGATTGATTTGTGCCTACAGGGTATCCATTCCGAAGATTTCTCAAATATATTTAAATGTAGTGGTCTAGGCACTATTTGAATGGACCCAAGAATGTCATAGAAATTGGTTAGTGCAGTGGCTACTGGACCCATAACTTGTTCAATTGACCAGAAGCCAGAATGAACAATCTCTGAACCCAGTCAGCCCAGGACGAAAAAATTGAATTTTTACTGGAGAAACTTTGAAACGTACAACCTGTAAGCCTATAGGTACAATCCCATTTCTTATCAGCTATGAGTACAAAGAGACTGTTAGGGCTTGGCTTGAGCCTGCAATTAGACACACTTGACTTCTAGCAGCTTGTAAAATTGAAAAATAATTATACGCTATTTACAATTTATATTAAGCAAAAAACTTGAGCAAAAATAAACGAGATTCTAAAATCGCATACAGTACTTCTGTATCGCTTCTATTGTCAACGAATCTTTTATAGTTTCTTATTAGCTTTAACTTGCACCAATCATACATTAACATTTCTCTATTTTATTATCTTTAAAATGGCTTTGTGACTTTTTCTTACACTCTACTCTTTTCTACTACCTTTTAGAGCACCACGACACCAATATGCATTTTGTTTCATCTTACCACCAATTTTGTGTGATATTTTTCATAGCCTGATGCTAATTACACATACATTTCTTATTATTTTCTGCTATATTAATACAATTTTTGTTTCATTTACGAACGGTGTTTGTGACTTTGTGACGGTTCATATTGCCATAATTCTTAAAAGGTTAATTCGTATCTAATAGCATATAGTGACTTCTTTTCATTGTAGAATATAAAATTGATACAGCCATTCTTATAATATCTTTAAAGCTATAAATGAAAGCCCCCCGTATTAAAGGTTTTTGATGGATATTTTAATTTACAATATATCTTCCTATATTTGCTAAATATATCGATAGATAATCCAGATATAATATATCAACTACTCAATATACCTACGAGCTTATAATTATCAATATTGCCTACAGTGCACCATTTTTTCCTACAGCCAACAGTGTTGTACAGTGCGAAACATAAATTACTGAACTCACATTAAGCTTTCTTTTCAATTCTACATCCATGGATAACATTTTGGAAACAATGATATAGGTACAGAAACTGTTTAAACAGGAATACCTATAATACACATTATTTGTAAACATTTTTAGCATTTGCACATTGCTGTTAACTTTGTGAAACGGTATAGTAAAAATCCTTATTCTAAAAACAACCATAAACTTTTACACAGTTTTTATGGAACGCTTTAAATGGATGCTTCCAACACATTATACTCGTGAAGTGCTATGCGACCACTTCACTACTGCAATAATTAGACATTAGTGAGGAAAGGGATAATCAAAATTTAAAAAGTCATGCAGAAGGTACTACAGGTTCCAAAAACTTCAAAAATAGTAAATTCAACAAACGGAGCATTAAGTAAAATGGTAAAACTGCTTTGAAAAGTCTTACTTGATTGATAACTTACTAAGAAATTTAGAGGTGCTACTTGGAAAGTGTAATTTGAAAAGGAAGGCCATATCATTTCTATGGGTTTTAGTAGGTACTAGAAAGTATATCAATGAATGTACAGGGTCATCAAATAGCTTTGTCTCCCACACCCCAGCCTTCCAAAGACTATAGGTTAAAATAACCCTATATACCATCTTGTAGAGAATCTTGCAAATCTAATGGATCCTAATGTCATCTAAAATGGGTAAGATAAAATGGGCAAAAAAATTGAAAATAAAAAGTTGAAAATCTTCTGATACCGTCCGATTTCCATCTATTCGAACTTACGCAAATTCGCAACAATTTAATTGGAAATAATAGTTCCAGGATCGTTATAATAATCGCATTAGAGATTTTTCCACCAATTTTCATCGACATGGTCGCTTTTTCTAACTTTTTCGAGATTTTGTCTAAAGAGGGATCAGAAAAAAATTTGAAAAATTGACCTCTTCCGATTTTGATGAAAATTAGTAGACAAATCATTAATGCAATTCGTATAACGATTCTAGAACTATTATTCCCTAATAAAATAGTTGCGAGTTAGGGTAAGTTCGAAAAAATGAAAATTGGGCAGAATTTCAAGAAAACTTCAACTTTTTATTTTTAAAAAAATTACCTATTTACCTCAACCGATTTGTTTGATATTAGGGTCCATTAGATTTGGAAAAATAAAATTCTCTACAAGATGGTATACAGGATTTTTGGGTAGCTAGTCTGTGGAAGGCTGTGGTAGGGGCGACAAAGGTATTCGATGACCCTGTAGAACGCTAAATAATTTAAGACACTTTAAGATTTCGTAGTATTTCTGAAGAGCAATATAAAATCTAGAGTAATCTAATGCTCATAGTTTCTCTGCTAGAATGTTGTTCACCTTTGCAATGTATTTTGCGCTAGAGCTATGAAAAAAGAAATAAACAGTAGTGAACCTAAAAGGGATATAAAGGGTAAGGATTTGTCGGAGGAATTGCAGAGGTCGGTTATGCACTCACACGTCGAATAGTAGTGATTTGCCTTTTCTTGCGTGTTGAAGCAGTCGTCTTTCAGTTGGCCCGAAGAGGATGATATACAATTCCGGAAGAAGTGTATCAGCTCTATTGCAGATCAAAACAGTAAACATGTTCATTAAATTAGGAAATTAATAGGCAAGAAATAAAAACATGTGTGCCTGCATGATAGTCTAAGATACTATTTGTATAAGTTGGCTGCTTGACAAGAATCCCAAAATTCTCTGGTGTGTTGGTTCTAATTACGTCTATAAATTCCGGTATTTTGTATACAGAAGGTTTTAGATAATTCGGCATGGAGATTGAGGAGCAGGAAGGTGAGTAAGATGAGGAAAGAACACACATGGAGAAAGATAGTGTAAAATGGCCTGCGTCCTTATGTGTGTATTCTGATAAATTTATAATCAGTTGAGTCAAAAGATAAAAGCCCTCACCGTTGTTCTTTGAGTCTTTATAGCTTTTCGCTTCACATCCTCCGTCACAGTCGACCTTTCCAGCCTTATCCGCCTGGAAGTTGTGCGGTGTGCAAGTATCTACCACCTTGACGGACACTGAGCTGTTGTCTGGAGACATGTCCTTGTTCCAGTCACACACATAGCACTGGATTTTCCCCTGGATCGGGGTGACAACAAGAAATAGAGTCCACATCACAATTCTCATCCGACCCATTCTGCTAGGAAATCCTGTTGCTCTCTCTGACTTGATCATTTCAATTCCCTTTAACAATGTTCAATTGCAGTTGGAGTCAGAGTCGACGGAGCTGGGTCTCGCTAAATGATTATGTCGTTTGACTAACTTTATGGAGTAGGAGAGAACCCGCCCAGTTAGTGACAGAGAGCAGTTAGTCACCAATAAAAATAAAACTGGATCATGGGAACAGTCACTGACTGCAGAGTCTGTTGAATGTGATTATAATAATAATATGAACTCTGCTAAGTAATATGGTCACTCACTTGCATAGTGCCTATAGAGATAGTCTGTCGCTGCAAATGTAATCTAATGGTTGCATGCACCAGAATTTTCGTTAGTCATTATATCTCTGTCCGTAGTCAAGCAAGCAAGAGGTTATCGATCCAGTAGTCACAGGATAGGACATTTGGGAAGTTAGACCAGACCAAACCAAACCCGCCAGCCAGGCCAAGTAGATCCAACACCGAAATGCGTCGATAGGGCTGCGTGAACAGAAATACTTAGTCTACACTGCACACTTTATATAAAACAGATATACTCGTTCGATACGGAAATCATATAACTCTGCAGATGAACGGGGACTCGATACTAAATTGCCAGGCTGCCTGCATGCCGAACTCCAGTAGACCCGGTCCGAGAGAAAATAGAATTATTATTCCATATCCAAGAGCAAGGCTTTTAGAGCACACCATTTGCATCTACAAACTAATAAGAAATCAAACTTTTGCCATTTCGCCATAGGTACTCTTTTAATTGGCATGTGTTGCAGTTGCACAGCCGTGTCATGAGAGCTACAACAACGGCTAGACTTCTACTTTTTGCTATCTCAACTTGCATGACTCACTAACAAACTCTTACATGGGCGGGTAGATCATTTGCATAATAAAATACATATTTGTCTCGTAATTTTTTACGTTAATAGGCAGAACTCCTTGCAGTACTAACAATAAGTCTGTATAATCGCATCACACACAGCCTTTTAGTTTTACTTCATTTAAATCTTTGCTGTATAACTCAAAACCTTCAAATTGGATAATATGCCATGTTACCCAAGACATAGCCTTTTAAATGATGACTCATAATTCATACCTGTCAATCCACCATTCTTGCTCATGTATGCCCAAAGGCTTACACTCTCATATGGATTCGAAATTCTACTTTTAGTATTTCATATAGTTCCCTATTGACAACAGCGAAAGAATTCATTATATATTATAAGGTACTATAACTACGTACCTACCTAGTTAAAAAAATTAATGTTCTTGTTCCAAAACAATATTTCAATGAACCAAAAACAGTAAAAGTGGAAGGAAGAGGAAAATGTCTTGCATGAAAATTGATATTTCTAAGTTCATTAACGTATGCTTAGAGATTGACTTTGCAACATTTTTCCAGCAGGATTCAATAATTATTGACTTAAGCATTGCATTTTATATTACATCGCATTTTTACCCAGCGTTTTAAGATTCTCGTTGACCATGTGGTCTATGATGTCATAAAATGTCCTATAGTGGCTGAAATGGATAACTATAGGATAAGGAAAAGTAATCTACAATTTAAATACTTTTAGGTATACGCTGGATTAACGTTGGTTTATTGGGTATTATGAAACTAAACCTTTGTAAATGAAATGGGGCAAACTTTGCCACTTTGACTTTGATACTATGAAAACGGCTGTCCTTATTAAGTATGGGATTTTTTGGTTTTGAAAAGAATCAATCAGTCTTATTATAAGTCTTGGTACAGCTTATATGGCCTATCGTACATACGCCGACGCCTACGAGTTACTTAATAAAATTAAAATAAGAAAAGAGTGTCATATTCCCACACTACTCATGAACTAAATGGATGGAAAATTGATGATAAACAATGAATATTTGGATGTAATAGTCAGTTTGACCAAAATGGGTGGCAAAACGTTGCATCGTAATATATCAAAAAATTCTAGTTCACTTTTGCACGTCCATAGAAATCAGTTGGTCAAACTGTTCGTGACCAGAGAGTAAACTATCTTTGCATGAATTTTTGAATTAAAACGTTTCTACATTGTTATATTTACCTAGCTTTTGTTTTGGCCATTATATATAGTTATAGGCCGGCCAACATTGGCTAATAAATATTTTAGCTAGGGAGTGACCATAACAACGATTTAGCCAATAATAAACATTGGCCGGCAAAACACAGGGTAACCCTCAATTCACATAACGGGATGCATTAAAACATGATAGTGGAACAGTTGCTTAGAATTTTGCTATGCCCTGTAAATGTCACACTTTCTCAGCATGTGCAAAGTCAGATATGTGGGTGGAATGCCAAAAAATATTAATTTAATATATAACAAATACAAAAATGGAGGTTTTCTGTAATAAAAAAATTTGTATTTCAGACGACTTTTCGTATCCGGTCATAAAATGCTAATTTCCTGTTTATTATGTTGATCACCAAAATTCTGTTTAAATAAACAGGCACAACGGTGCAATAATGGCATGTCTTGCTGATGTCTCCAATTCTCCATCTTCATGCCTGTCTGTCCCTGAGTGTTCAACCAGGAACCCATACTATAATAATATTATCTTAAGACATCTATGTATTATAGAAGATGCACATCCATTGGCTTCGCTTTTGTGTCTGTATTTGAAGTAAAACGACTTACAACACTGTAAGACAGCCGACAGGTCTCTAGTGGAACATTCGCCTTGCAATGGAAATCTCAAGTGATGAAATGTCTACATAGCAGAGGTGTTGATGTAACGTGCGTGACAGACAGACAATCACTTTTGGCTTTCTAACATCTCCCTTGATCTCGTAGTATTCGCTTTTTCTAACTGATTAAATTATGCTTGACACTGTTTGAAAACTTTTCGTTGGATATCTTCTGTCAAATTATTCAATTACTTTTCTGGTGGCAATTCCATCTCCTGTAATATAAATTAACTAGCCATTCTGAGTGATTGAAAACTATGTTAGGTTTCCTGCAATCAGGCAGGGTCGCGACTAGGAGAAAACAGAAGGGGCTGAATTGTACCGAAACTTTGATCAATAGTGCATTTACTTAATCAACAGAAATTGTGAAATAAAACTACTGGCATGACATTTGCAGAATTTTCATCCTTTTCAATGATTCAAGGGTTTTCCGTCTGTTAGCATCAAAAATATAAAATTCGCACATTTTCAATAATTTATTTTGTCACGTCCTCTGATTTCGTGTCATATATTAGGATGCCAGTTCGGTACCGTACTTGACGATACCGAAAATAAGTCTCCTTACAGAATATGCGCACCAGGAAAGGTTCTTAGAAGAGCAATGATTGCAAATGAAAGGAATCTCAATTACAATGTCCGTTGACTTTCCCAATTATGGACTCCTTTGCAATTAATTCGATCAACTCGCTTACTTTGTACCTAAAATTAATTTCGAGGTTGTGTCACTACATTTAAGTCATTCCCTTGTAAGGCACGTGGTTACGGCCTGTTCTATTATTCCAGCCTACTTAAGATGTGAGTGACAACGGACGAACCTTTACAAGAGTAACTCCGTCGTTTACATCATATGGCCTGAAATACCTACAAATCAAGAGATGCTTGAAATCCCATTCTAGATTAGAATCGCTTTGATGCTTCTAGTTCTTTCAAGGCCAAGTGGACAGAGTTCGAATTCGGATAACTTAGTGGAAGAAGAGTCTGGATTGAAATTAACTTGTTGCTCATCATCACCCTCCTATCTCCTCTCCTCTCAAAGCCTAACCCAGAAAGACACCGGTTAAATGGCAGTCATCAATGACTGTGACAAATCGTTGTGAGTCGTGACTGTGACGAATGACATTTACATATGTAATTCACTCCTGTACAAGCGAATGTTGATTTCGAATTAGTCTTTCTTAAAGTATTAATTAATATCCTTCCAAGCAGTTACATCTACATCATTTTGCAACAGTAGACTGCAGGCATTTATTTTGAAAAGTATTCCATGAAATGATGCTAGCAATATTTCTAAATGGTTTTATATGGTGTACGGTGTTTTCCATTTTAAAACATTTCGCTGGTCTCAACTAATATTTTAAAGGTCAGGTAACCAAAGCCTATGTTCTGTGTATTTTGATATCTACGACATATGCATATCATTATGCTAGTAGTATCGCCAGGGCTTATTATTTCCAATGCAGTACGCTTATATTTTATTAAAGCAGGCAAGGCTATATTAGTATGCTAGGTAAATAAATTGGCGTTTAGAAGACTTAAGATAATTCGACGTGACACGATGCTTGCCTGGTTTTGGGCCCGTAATCTTCTATTCTACATAGTACAAGCTAGAATATGCCTCTGAATACATTTATCCACATGCTGGATGCAGGATCCATTTTTTAGAAAAGTATAGCCGCTGTCCAGGCGTGGAAAAGATCAAACAAAAAGTGCATATTATGTAGATAAGTAGATAAAGGAACTCTTAGCTATGCCCTACCAGCATGGAATATATGAAAATATAATTTTATCATTAGCAGGCAGTCGGAGGAAAAGTAAAAATCAGCGTATGTATCGTCGGTAGTGAGTAGCGTCCTTAGTTGAAGGTACCCAAGTAGCACATTAAAGAACAAAGGTGTCTCGCCGATGACTAAGGAAAGTGAGTAAAATCGGGTTATTTACTCATTCGCTAGCACCATCCGTCGACTTGGCTATTTTAATGCTATTTCTTTCGACGGCTCGGCTGAAGTAGTTTGCATTGTCCGTATTTCTATTCTGGTATACAGAAGACGTTTTTTGTTTGGGGATATGGAGACTATTTGGTATTGATGGGCAGGTAAAAGCGGAACGGATACTAACTCCTTGGGGAAATCATTCCTCCCTAATGACATGTGTACCTTCCATTTCAAAGTATTTGTTTGCTTTAAGGAACTAAAGGAACTACAGACGGACGGCTTAGCATCCAAATCAAACAGACGGTAAACGCTGAGTTTGCATCGCTGAGGGACCACCAACAGAATACTAAATATTGGATTCTTTATTACTGACTCCACTCGAAAATAAATACAAAATGACGTGACATGACACAGCAACACAACAACGTGAGCATAACATAACATAAAGTGTGGATATATCTGTAGACAGTTCAGAGAACAAAAGTTAGATGTTACATTTTTATATTCTATTTACTCTAGGTAACCTATTTACGTAGATACAGTACTTATTTAAGTTTTTCTATCTATTACTTATCCTACTTTTCACCGTTTGCAAACCCAACTCCAACTGCTACAGTCATTCCCTTCCTTACTCTAGTTTTGTATTTTCTACTTCTAAATTCTTACCTTAATTCTATACTTATTAAGCTATTTAGCATTCTTCGATGTTGGAAAGATACCACTAGTTATGCAAATAAAATTCTGTATTTACTTATTCAATGTAAGGTTTGTGCACTATTGTATTTTACAGTACATACATCGTTAAGCGATAACTAAAACCAATAAATCATTTTCAAAGATTTTCCCACAGCAAGTAAATAATGGATATTTATAGATTGTATTTATTCTAGTAATTAGGTACTGGAAGAACTGTGTCTACTTTCTGCCACAATTCTAAATGTCACAAGTCAATTTATTTCTTCGCGACTTTTCGACTCCTGTCACTTGTAACATTCCCGAACCGAATGCCAGTCTTTATTGGGAAAATACGACAAGAAGTAAATAAAAATGCACCGAAGCATGAATATAGCCAACCAGTCTCTAGGACAAAATGATTTTTAAATGACAAAAAGTACCAAATACCAATCTAATCAAAGATGATACGTTAGTGGGCCATTTTCAAGTACTTATATTTGTTAACACTGGACATTACTACATTCCGAGATATTGGCAGAGTGTAATTTAATGATATAATTTAGTCTTCTAGCAATTCATGTCTCTACATATGCAAATAAAACATGCAAATTATGACATTGGAAGTTCAAACGTAAAATTTATAGGTATCTATGCTGGCCTTGCTGGATTTAAGTACCAAGTAGATTTACATAGTACTGTAATTTTTGCTAAATATCCAATGTGTAATAGTTTCATATGCTTGTACATTGTACGAACTACGTTTGTGCTGTCAGCATGCTAATGTGTTGGTTGCATGCCATTTATGTGATATTTACTGGCATGTATATGCAGTATACTAGAATGTCCACAGTCAGGAATAAATATATTTTTATTACTATGTGCATACGAAGAGTCCTACACTAATTGGAAGTTATGTGACTTAGATAAGATGCATATAGCTGTATGCTAATGAATTCTAGGATTATTGTAACGACAAGTAATGGACAAATAAAGTGACGATAATGAAAGCGATAAATTGTGTATTCAATTGCACACTTAGAAGATTCCCTATTTCCAGAGCTAGCTTTTTACACGTAGGTAACTTATCTATATGTATAGTTGACTTACAATTACAAGGTAAGTTTAAGTACATTAAGTAGTTATGTAAATAGCAAATAGTTGTCTAGACACATTTTACATATCTATGCACACAGACAGATACAATCAAAAGGCTCACTCTGTAATGTCAAATATTTATTGGTGATAATAATTTAGTAAATACGGTGACTAGAGCAGCATAAACTATTTAAATCCCTCATTAACATATTATAATGTAATATTAATAGAAGTTACATATGATTAATACTACGGGGATATTTGACTCTCTTGGTTTGTTCAAGTATTGGATTAATCCGGTCATTTTCTTCCAGGGGTTTGGTCGGAGCCCAAATACATCCCTTCGTCAATTGCTGCCAGGGCATCTTTGTAGTCACAGGAGTGTGACAGTCCTGCGTTTATCATGCACGTCTTCTTGGCTCTGAAATTACAACATCAACATTTTCATTACAACAGTTTTCCGTCACAAATGATAATGATAACCCATTATTATGAACTGATTATAGGATGGAAAAATGCATATCACTAAAATCTTAGATCTTCACTCTAAACTAAACACTATGCATTCATGAGCATTAAAAATTACAAACTATCGACCATAAAGGTCCGTAACGCCGCCTTTTTTAACTCGGAAGCAGCAATTATAAAACAAAAGAAAAAGGATATTGAAAGGATTAGCAATGGATAGTACCAAAGTACCTAATAGTGGTAATACTGATGCATTGTAATTGCCAGGCTCATTTGTTGAGTTTTGAAAGTATTATAAATGTACTGGTATGAAAGCTTATAGTAATCTCATTTAGGTCAAATATTTAAATCTAGGATTTTTTGTCGTTTTAGAACACAGCATAGATAGAAATAAGCTCTGTTATGTTATAGTGCGAGTTAAAGCAACTTCAGTGACATTCTGAATTTATGTCTCGCGTCTCATTCTCAGTCTTATTCTCGTCTGCCTCAAACAAGTTTATCAGCGAATAATAAAGAATGATAATTATAGTAATTAATACTTTTATAACCTAAAATTCAATTGTCTTTGAGAAAGAAAAATATTTTTAGTTAGTTAAACCTATAAAAATCCCCTAATTTAAATTTCTCTTGCATTTTAGTGGAAAAAACACTGGAATCTAGAGTCATTTTACTGCTCTGCCCTCTGTTTGCTGTGGGTGCGCTAGGTGACCCGGCTGTTGCACAGTTCAAGTACTGCGACGGGAATAATCGCTGCCCGTCGGGATTTTCTGCTACAATGACAACTGTCACCGATCAGGCTGTCCACCCACTCATTTCGGGTGGGGCAATGAATGTTTGCCCCGCAAGAACTGAAAATTATCAACATCTAATTGACGGAAGTGTTAAAAATAATTGGGGACATAAAGCCTTAATTTTCACAAAGTTTGATATACTTAGCAGATAGATAAAACATCATTAATGATATGGCTCATTATTTTTGAATCGCATTTTCACAATTCACAATTTTTACCTGAGGTTTTTCAATATTTTAATATTTGATCAGTCATGGGCATACTAAATGAATCGAAAAACTCAACAGACTTACTTTTACTACTGTTTATGATAACAAATCCATTGGATTTGCCAATGAATACCATACATTTCCACCTTTTGGAGAATTGACCATTTCGTACCTACTAAATACCTCTTCTTGATGGTTCCACTCTGTTTTGAATAGAAACAGTAAAGTAAAAACTCATCATATGGAGAGTGAGTCTCATCTTTTCTCATGTAAATGTAATTTACAAACCTCATTCCTGTATTTTTACTGTATTGTATTTATTCCAAAGCTAATGTGTAACATAAAAAGATTCCATGATGATAGATTATGGATGTTCGTTATGTTGCAATACTTTTATATGCATTCTGGTTTAGTAGGTACTGCATTTGGATGCAAATTCGTCTGTTTGAGAAAACAGTTTTCTATGATTCGGCTGTATTTTGACAGATACTATCATATTAATATCATTGAGTATCTTCCTCCCATTTGTTTAACTTTAGTGATTATTTACAAAAGGAGGACGAGTACGTTAGTAGTGCAAGTGCATGGTTATATTTTAAAATTCTTTGTGAGAGACTGAGAATATTAAAATGTGATGGATATAGTAACACTTGAGAAATGGTTTTGGTTCGCCTTAGTCGGTTACTTCTCATTTATTCATGAGAAGAATTAAGACTGCCTAGTCAGAGCAGTAAACTCATGACTTAAGTGTTTACGGCAGACAAAATAAATAGTAGCGCGGTGGCAATCTGAATTGCCCTAGAAAGTATCACATCTCTGTCTCCTGTCTCTTTCACACTCCGTCACTGTCAAAACCGCTTAAAGTCAACATTTGACTTTGAATATGTGACAATGGAGGACTAACTAGGCTTGTTATTTACACAAGACACAGATAGTGCAAATATTATATTTGATTGTGTAAATGGATCATTGTCATGCAATGCGTACAAGTGTAGAACGTAATAGTATCACATGTGTATAGTAGTAAGTTAAATATCTTCATTCCACAGCAATCTAATTGTATATCTAACAGATCTCCGCTAAAATGTATCATTTCCCGCAGTAGGTAATAGTAACTTACTATTGACCTAGACTAATAATGGGTTTTAACAAAATGCATACAGTTGCAACCGTGCAACCGTGCAACCATTACGGGTTGGGGTCACAGTTTTGCCTCTTTTAATACCTAACCTTCCGTGCAACCGTGCAACCATTACGGGTTGGGGTCACAGTTTTGCCTCTTTTAAAACCTAACCTAATAAAAATTTACATGTATCCTGTTACCCAATCCTTAATGGTTACACGGTTGCAACTGTATGTATTTTGTAACACCCCACTAATAATATATAATGTCCAAATACAGAAATGTTCCATTCTGAAATTATCAACTAAACAAATGTAATTATATAAATACATTTAACAGTATTTGTCATAAAGTTACCAAAACTATACGAAGCGAACCGTGTAATAGTAATTACATCAAAACTCCAAACATATAATAATATTATTCCGAGGGATATCAAGCACTAAGCAAATACTGATTCGCTAGAACGAACTGACTTCTGGTTTAATGCAATTAGTACTTGTAAAATGTTATCTGTTGTCATAAAAAATTAATAATAAACGAATTTAGTGAACACTGCAGTTTTCACTGTATGGAATTTGTATATTTGACGCTCCTTAGTTAACCCAGGTATGTAAATAGACCGTTTTCAAATGCATGCAATAAAATTTTTATTCATGTTTTAGTACCTATCTACTCCAGTTCCCTTTAATTCGTTTATTTCAAACAAAATGTTTCGAGAGAGGTAAAAAGTGATTTACCTATGAAACACAAAATAAAACACGTAAATGAAACAGTCTGAGGAAGCAGTCCATATCTAGTACAGTAATGTCAAAGTCGGAGAGTTTGCATCGTACCGATTTGTGCGGAATTAACAATGTACACTATTAGTGTATAGCGGATTCTTCTTTGTTTAAGCTGAATTCTGGTACCTGACGATGTGCCTGTGGCAGTAAAAGTGTCCGTCGTATAATAATAACCCGGAAAGCTAACTCTGACTTAAAATGCAACTGCAGGAGTATTATAGTCAAAGAAATATTTTCCATCTATATACGCTCTTTTATTCACAAGACTTGAACGATTCATGCGAAAAAATTCCCCAGTGATCTTGAGTGCATGAAAAGTTAAATTACAAAAGAACGGTTTTCCTAGGATCTGCTAAGGAGAATTGAACATAATTCTCCCGATGGTAATGCTCATGTATACGTCATATTTCTGAAAACTTCAAAATGCATAGTCAATTTTCCAGTTCACAATCGCGTCGGCTTTTGATGTTAGTGTAGATATCTCGTTTTATGTCGTTCAAGTCTGGCCCAGATCCAGAGAGTCTCTTAGCAAATATAGGTAAATTGTTAATGGCAACAGCAAATAATGTTCAAATAGATCATTTAGTCTGCCCACTGCTCAGCAAAATGCCCAGGCACAGCTTTCATTCTAAATCTTGCCTGCAGGAGCATTCGCATAATAGAAATCTGTTGCCTAGATCAAAACGTCGTGACCGTAACTAATGAATATAGTCATATATACATGCCCTGCAGATACAATTTGAAAAATTCCGTATTCCTACATACTTACTATCCCTAAATCTCTTCCGATTCTCCACCATTTTTCCGACATGTTAAAATTGCCTTGATGATTAACACTGTTATCAGCATTTGAATTTTCATATTTTTAAATTGGCAAAATAACAATTTTATTGTATTATTTGTTTGTACGTATTTATCCTTTAACTGTCTCTATACTTACTACAAAACAGTAAATAGCTGGCCTTTTAATTTACCAAAGACTAGTTTTCTAACTTCTCATACCCAATTGTTATCAGTAAATTGGAAAAATTCGTTTCGCATGTTTTTAAAAACGTGATTTGCAAACTATTTTTAAGTTAGTCCGAGAGAAGATTGTAGAAAGGTCAGATAAGTATTTCATATTCTCTTTAAACCCCGTCATATTTACTTTGCATTCCGGATTTATAATTATGTGTATATATTTACTTCATTATCAGATAAACTCCAGGCTCTCTCACATTTAATATGAATTTACATAGATTATCTATAGTTGAGAGATTTACACTTGGGAATGTATTAACACCTTGGTCCAGAAAACTTTCATCCGACGCATGACTCATTTCTAATTTTCTATTATTTGAAACCTAAATTATGTGCTCAGTATACATATGCAGTAGGGAGAGCCCAATTTTGTCAAGCCTTTATTGTCAACACCTTTTAGCCAACACAAATTTCGCTCAAACCTTTTTGTCAAGACCAATTTCCTTTTTGTCCACTCGCCTTATGTATCTTTATGTATTTTTGCCCGGAATATTATGTATAAGTATCTTCTTTTCAAGTAGATTTTTGCTTTGATTTTGTTTTAGTTCTAACATAATCCCAAGATGATAATTTTTTGATTTCTACCTAGGACCTATAAATGCATTCAGCGAGGCCAAATGCAAAAATTAGAAGTTGTGTTTTCCAACTTTCACAAAATATACTACGAAAAGTGCAAGAAGTAGACCCAAACATGACAAACATTTTTCATATTATGACTATTTACTCATATATACTTAGTTTATCATTTTACATCTTATTTAATAAATGAAACCTGAAATGTTGAAAAAATGGAAACCGGTGTTGATAGGTTAGGTTGGTTTTTTTCTGTTGGCGTTTTGGTGTTGACAAATTGGGGGTGAACCATGCAGTAAAATAGTATTTCTGTCAATGGTCCTCCATGTATTTGCATACATAAATGTTGATTGATTTTGAAATGCATATTAACACAAATGAGTTTTCTTGCCAACTTCAATTTAGATTTCGACAGAAACTGGTTCATTCGCATACCATAGTATCTACTTCTACAGAGTTATACGTTTTAGACTGCCTAGTCAATATTTTTCTGTTTTGTGCAAGTAGGTAAGCCAAAAAGTAGGAAGGATTTTTATAATATATTTCCAGTAAGAGGACATAAAAACAGCTCTTCGTGCACAATAATGACCGGTAAATAATTTAGTATCGTTGGATTGAATGTTTGTTTAGTTGTTAGTTTAGCATTAAGACAGGTCGCGTTTTTTCACGCTTTTGTTGACCAAAGAACCTGAAAGATAAGGACAACTGCTGTTTGACAAGTGTCAGTTGATGACAGCTCCTTTCTTAAAGTTATTTCTTGCCTATGAAGTATGACTAAAACTGTAAGATTAGCTTTACTCAATTTTATTCGCACGTCACGGAGGACAAGTGCCAAGACAATTAAATGCCTACCACGTCAATTGAATAAATTTTGAATGCTATACTCTTTCACGGAACTGAATTTACAGTTTTCGACTTAAATTGCCTGACAGAAAAAAACTTACATATCTGTAAAACAGGCACATCGAATATACTAATATTTAAGGTATTTAAGGCTCAAGAGTATTCATTCACTCTCAGTTTTACCAATTACGTTTTCTCCCCAGTCTCCACCCATTTCATCATGCATATTGCAGGTAAATTGAAAAGTTTGTTCTGAAATTGACTACTTATTGCAGTTGGAACTTGGAAGTTGGAATTAATAATAGCCCTCTGGGAGCCAGAAATTACATTGACAAATATTAAAAGGTTTTATGGAAAACACAAAATTTCTTCGTCATACACTGTGTATGGTTTCGAAATTACGGTAATCATGGTTACGGTTACATAATTTCACGTAACCTACTAAGAAATGCCAGAGGACTAGGAAATTAGAAAATGTGGCTACTGCCGTATAAATTTCAGATTATTCATTTTTGAAATCGTTGATATACTTTAAGCGTCGTTTTTATCTCATATTTCTCAAAACCAAAACATTCACGAAATTTGGGTAAGATTTGTGCCAAGAACAACAAATTATGAATCCAAATCATTATGGAAATATTAAGTTCTATTTCTGATCTATGTACGCGGGCAATACTATTAGGGAGATAGAAATATTCCATTTTCATCACGGAAAATACACTGAAGAAAATCTGTTACTTTGATACTTTGGCCTCCGGTTTTTGTAAACCTAACTTGATATTTTAACATGACATTGCTACAGTATGTCATGCTCTGATGTAAAATATTGTAGGTATCCGTTGAAATAAAGAGCGTAATTTCCCCTCAAGGACCGTACATGCACGAAACGGAAACTCGCTCTCAGTTGACTAGAAATTCAGTCTCCGATCAAAAACTAGCTTTCCCTCTTCAAATAAATTCAACATCTAAATACATCATCTAATCTGACGTCGTAATGTTATGGCGTCTTTAATTTAGTTGCTTGTAAACTTTCTAAAGCTTTAAACACTAATCTTCGAAATCATTATAATGACAATTCTTGGTATTTTTGTATGACATATTTATTACACCGAGGAGGTTGATGGATTTGTATTCGTATGGTGTATCAGCGCCAGGTGTACTCTTTGGTCACATTATAATATGTTTGCAATCTACTTCCATGGTATGTATGTACACAGTCGCTGTGCGAAATCAGTTGGTGGATGTAAAATTGCTGGACATAAAAATGTCTCAGGCTCCAATGCAGAGCATTATTATTTGCTCTGAGACACTTATTGTTTGGCAGACACTCCTCTGTGCGTTGACATTTAGTTAGCTTTCAGAGAAATGAAACGATGTGTCAGTACAGCAAATGTAGGTGTGTAATCGTGTACACGTAGATGATCTAGTAATAAAAGAAATGTTGACAGGAGAGTTGAGTGAGAAATGTGGGAATTGTTATCGTGGTCGTGGAATGAAAGCACACCTGTGCAGAGACTCCTATAATGGAGTGTTGATTCCACCGATGTGCAGCATCAACCAGCCTTGGTGCACAACGTCTGTCTCCGATCAAAAGCTAGCTTTCTCTCTTCAAATAAATTCAATTCCAAGTGCTAAGCGTATTACAGACCGAGACGAGATGTGGCCTCGCATTCGACAGGTTGACACCTATTTGTAGTTTTCTACCAGAACATTTTGACAATGACACTGAACAGAACTATCTACACCACAAGATTCAAGATACACTCACCGTTTTTACATTTTCTCGACCATACCTCTAAACGATTATAATATCTGCATAGTTCCATCTTCTAGGGATATGACTAAAAGCTACATTGTCGTTTGAACCCTCAAGGGAGCTTTAAAGCCCTAGATACCTGTCACTATTAGTTACTCTGCCTAGACAGGATAACTACCCAAGTAATGACGCAGGTGTGTCAATGACGATTGAGTTCACTCCCTATATACGTCTATCAAAATCCCAGAAACTCTCGCATCAACTAGATTCTTTATGGTTGTACATTGTCCGGGACGAAAGTAATTTTTACTATTTAGACCCACTTGGACAGAATTGGATATTCTGAGAATAATGGTATTTCTAAAAATGCAGAAGGTTGTGGGTTTACTTTCCATCCTAGCAGCAAACAGATTACCTACTTTTATACACACATAAAGAGATAACCCGAGTCCTATGACCTTAGCACTTTAGTAGCTCATCTCAAGTTAAGATTTTTGTTAGTAAATCTGAAACCTGTTGGTTGTACTTCTGTTGGTGTCCCATTACAATTGTCTCTGACTAGGAACTACTAATTTCTGTTTGAAAAGAGATACTTAATTTAACCTTTGCCTCTGCCTCAAGTGTATCTTCCTCCAGTTACATAAAAATGATGCTAAAAGAGGTTGCAACTTGCATTTCGTCAAATTACAGAATACAGATTCATGCGCTAACAGAAAATGTTCTTAGTAATTGTTGGCGTAATTTCTATGCTTAACGAAAATATCATCTTTGACTATAGTTTACCACGGCCACGGATTGTTAACATGGGGCACATCTTTCATAAGACAGTGAGCTAAGAGCATTTGTGTAATTTGAGACAGGTGCAGAGTTCGGTGAAATAGTAGAGTTTAGTAGCTTGCTGTCCATTTTCTGAAGGTACCTACATGTGTTACAAATTACTCCCCTATCAAATCATCAGTTTCTGTGGACGACATTCTATTTTACATTCCAGTTTAGAAAAGGTGTAAGGTCAATAACTTTTTTATTCACGGCAATTCTTGCGAGGTCCTACACAAATTTTATTTTCTAAACAGCATCTAAGTAATCTGTACTCCCTACTACAACGGAAAAGTGGTTGGTCGGACTTTACATGACATCAGGTGGGTAGTGAGGGGGTCCTTTACCTGTCTTTTAAAGACTAAAGAGTTGGAATTCGAAATTGAATCTGTGGGTCATGTGGTGCGGAAAGAACTGATTGATGTTTTCACTGCAGTTGGCCAATAGATATTCAGAGTCGTGTGAACACTCCACAAGTATGTTCAAGTTTATGTGTTCCTACCACTCCAAAGAAAACTCGAGTGTCTCAGGTGCAATTTGGATGGACACTGAAAACCCTTTATCTTGCTGTCTCCGCAATGCTTTCAAATCTAAATTGAAAAATAGCGACTTCAAAAGTGAATACCAGCAACTCAGTGTTTCCTCTTCCCCGTCTTTCCCCTACTGTGTACGATAGCATCAAATTTGAAAAGATATGGCTATATTATGGACTTCCTTTCTAAACAGATGAAATGCGAGACTGGATTAGCTGGAGATACCTTTAAATGTAAAACACACATACTACTGACGTCATGTCTAGCGTAATTATCAAAACTGACATTTGCAAAACTCGGAACTGTAGATTAAAACTTAGCAAACTGTTTACCAAAGCACAATTCTTCTACCGTCTCATTGGTAGAGACAACTTTCTAATACAAATGAATCTACAGATTATGAACCAAGGGAAGTTCTAGTTTGGCTACTTACTTCAATAGACTTTCTACTTAAATAAATTGGAACTTTCTTTGATTTTATGCTCTATTGCAAAATTAAATTCTAGACTTTGTAAGTCATTGGTGTGGCTCAAAACCCATTAGAATTCGAATGGCTATTTGTTGCGTTATGCAATCCTTGAAATGACGTTTTGTCGTTTATTCCATCAGGTGTACTTCTTAAAGTAAAACTTTTCTAGTGGTTGTGATATTCATGAGGTTGTAGGTGTACTCCATTGTCAGTCGTTAAATTCTCAAGTCTATTGTAATGTAACTGCAAATGTAATAAGAAATGGAATACTTACACTTTCATGTTCATTCTTTCATTTGCCTGGTTAGCAGCGTTTTGGATCCAGGAAAGTAGAAGTAATCGCATCCTGTAAATATAAAAATTTGTAAAATTAATTTCAGTAACCAGTAACCACTAAAGAATTTTTAAGCTACATGCTAAAAAATGTTTTTAGAAATACTAATTCTCCACAAATACATACATAAACTTAGTAAGCAGTAAACTTAACAATTTAGTTTGACTGGATTGCATTTTTTTTAAATACAAACATGCTTTGTTAAAACATTGTTGACTTAATGTCTAAAATCTTGTCTAAAAGTACGTATCTGTCCAACTCTCAGATTTTACTTATTTCAAGCCAACTAACTAATTATTCATGACCTATAACTTAATTAGTAATAATAATTGGTTCATTTTAGTATCCAGGTCATTTGGAAACTACTTACATGAACCTTTGTATTTGATGCATTCAAGTATGACATACAATATTGCAGATTGAAAGACTTTGAAATAAATAATTCGTCGAAGCGTTATGCGGTCCTGCATATGCAATGATTCTGTGAAACACTGATTCATTTTTGTGGCTTGATGCCATTTCTGTTGCAAGAACTGTAATTACGCAACACATAGCATAATGAATTTGAAAGATGTGTCATAGGCAACTGTATTATGCACGACAAAGCATAGAAAATGTTCGCTGGGGGCATATGATAAGCAAAGAAAACTCAGCTATTGATTTAACATATTTTACCTTTCAAAAAGTTTTTCTATTTAGTATAGAAAGTTTTGAAAATTCATGAAGGGATATTAATTAGCACATTGCTAGGTGAAAGCATACTTTCTCCATTAATTACACCCGACATACGAGCTCATTACAATTCAACGTATTTCATGCATATAAGTTTAGGTGTACAATTGAGATTTTGTTAGCAATACTAATACAAACTTATAACACATACACTAATATTATACTAACAAAATTGAGTGGCTTAAGAGATTACTGTAGTTTGCATTTACCTGGCCAAAAAAGTAATTCCCCAATCGTAACAAACTTTTCTTTACAAGATAACCTGAGGTTTAACCAACCAAGTCAATCATTTTAGTCTTTTTAGTTACAAACTGAGACTACCCTATGTACTTGTTCCGAATTATAACTATTTTTGAAATATAATATTGTCATAAGTACAAATAATACACAGATTGGATTTAAATGTAAAGAAAAATGTATTTCTCTCGCAATCCAGTTTTCAGACTATTCTTGACGCTATTTTTGTGGCTATCTGATTTAATGTCATACTTGAATCACTTGAAATCTGTCTTTAAAATTTGCTGTTTTCGATTACAAAAGAGGGTTATAATTTCTGAGAATCTTTTGAGAGATAAGTTTCGAAGATTATATTCATTATTATGAGATTGCTTTCATCTTTTGTCTGAATTTGATTTAATAAGAGTTTTGTTATCTAATCTACGAAAAGTAGACAGACATAATAATATATATAAGTATCTACCTATTAATATGATAAATGAAAATTACAGTAGCGCTAGTAGATGACATCTTTTACGGTTGTGCAATTTTGCTAAATTGAATAGACAGTGACAGAACAGACTGGAAACAAAAGCTCCGTAAAAATACATATGTGAAATCTCTCACCTTGAAATTAAATTAGTTACCGCAACATGTCTTCTATGTTTTAAGCCTACAAAATGATATAGCATTGGCTGAACAGTATGATAGAGCGTTATTATGGTCATGAGAAAGTCTTGAGTGAGAAGGAAAGTTTTCAAGTTGAACTGCCATCACGTCTCTGAGAATAATTCATCATGGAAATATGGAAACGTGTCTTACGTGAAAAGAAAATGTGGCAGTCTACTTAAGCTCATTACTCATTTTAGATTTCCTATGGAAATTATGTCCCCTGACGTCAAGAAAAACGTACACTTGGAACAGACAGTATGAAGCTAAGCAATTTGCATTGATACACACAATTTTCTATCCCACACGTTCAAACTATGAGCTGTGAGCAATATTAATGAACCAAAAGTTCATTGTTGATTTATCAGAAACATCTGTTTCCCAAAGAAAACATTTAAGTATTTATATTAAGCAGAATTCTGTTGGAGAATTTTAATCCTTTATGATTTCCATTGAGACCAATAAGTTAAGAGAAGACGAACAATGCGGTGTCACACCGGATCCTTGTATACTTGGTTAATGCTCTATTTATGCGTGATTTCCATTCATAAGACGAGTTGGGTTTGTATAGCTAACTTAATTAGCCCTTCGGAAGAATTGAAAATATATGCCACGAAATTGTCTCGATATGTATGCAAATTAAAATATTGGCAAGTTAAAACATCAGAGGGAAGATGACAGACATTATCCTCAGGATAAATAAATGGACTTACACAATTCTCTACGAGACGACATTACTGCATTACTTCTCTGCATATGGAAAAGTTGAAACTGGATTGTTCAAAGGAAATACAATTTGACTGAGCTAGCATTAGCATCTCAGGCTCTCTGAAGTCGTGCACTACACTAATGCAAAATGTTTGGGGCAAAGTTTAATTTCACATTTTAGGAACAAGTAAAGGAAAGGTGATCGTAACTGAAACTGATGAAGGATCAAAGGATGAAGATGAAATTATGCGTCGAGGGGTTACTAAATGCATTAGGACCATAAGGCTCAACTCCCATACCAAAATTATACGCAGAATAGACAGCAACTCCTTGTCATTCTTTTTTACAGCATTTATAGTTTGCTACTTCAAATGGCATTATTTATGCGCTGTGGCATGTGTTTTCCCTGGACTAAAGGTACCATTTTCTCCATTCACAAAATATTATGTTAACGTCATTTGAAACTATTTTCAGTTGCAAATAATTGTAGTACTCATCTGCACAACCAAATTACAATGTGAGATCTAAGAGTGAAAAACATTTCTCAGTGGCTCCATTTGAAAGTGTTGGGGTTAAACAGAAATATTTCTTGTTTGTGCAGACATGCATCTTATAACTATCATAGCAATTCAACCAGGTCAAGTAGTACCTACTCATTCGTTCTAGAAGTTGAGAAAATTGTTTTATTCCAGAACTAAAGTGCTTTCAAAGCTTTTACTAACTAGAGGAGTAATTCAAGTACCAACTTCCTCCGTCTCTATTACATTCAAAATAGATACGAATATTTTTCTAAGCAACTCTAATATATCTTTTCTTCATCAGTATGAATAGACTCTAGATTGTGTAGATATTAGCTATCCCTGTTAATTTTCTTACTAAACCTCGTGTTCGGTAGAAGAATGGCCTTTATAGTATAATGCCCTAATGAGATCTTCTCCAGACCGCCGAAAGTTAACAAGCACTGATTCGTGACTTTTTCTGATTAAAGACAACAATCAGCAAAAGCTGGTTATTTCCCATCTCGAGTGACCGTTAATGATACAAATCTTCATCGTCTCATCACATTATTAATCCTAAATACCTGTTCACATTGCACTACTGCCCATACCTCATTAAATCTACATTTTCCCAGATTTGCTCTATATTGCTCTTGTCTATTTGATTTATTCCAGTTAAGCTCTAATAGTTAGTAAGAATACTAATTACTTTCATTAGCGACTACCTTTATATCATACCTCATCCCAACTTCTATCACAATTCAATTCAACTCAGATATAAAAGGAATTATCATTTGAAAATTAATTGATGACCTAATTAAACCCAAATCTTATTATATTTAGTTGCTCAAAGTAATGAACATTATGACAAAGCCAATCCGATGATGCATCTTCTGATTAATTATTCCTTTCCGCATAACTTTTGCTGGCAGTATTTTCTAATTTCTTTATATGACCCCGAAAGATTAAAGTATACAGATAGAATAGGCCGATTTAAATTGTGCGTAGTTTCCTAAGGGGTACTTTGCATTAGTGAAAACAGAAGGACTACTCTCTGTAATCTGCAATGAATAAACTACTATCAATTCATAAATTCTGATTTTACCATCAGGTACTAACTAAATCCACGTAATATTTTGTGCTCTAATAATTAGTTAGCATATTTTATGGAATTTTAAGATTCTATCACAATTTTGCTCTGGTTTGAAATCAAGAAACTTTTGTCAAAAATTAAATGGAAAGTCGCTAACATTTTCCATTCACTTGCTTTGATCTGAGTTCCACTTTTGGTGTCAACAGGTTTCAGTTTAAAACTTATTAGGGTCGTTCAAGAGGACTACAAAACTTCAGGAGATTTTAATCTGTTGCTTTTAGAGATTTATCTGTGATCAATGGATCCATCCTAACTATAAGTATATACTTACTAGTTGTCCACATCTGACCCACTTTGAGTCCTTTCTGGAGTCAATGCGCCAATGTTCCATGCCAGCATATGCGGGTGACAACCTGAGTCTGTATATTTATGCATATGTAGCAATTATCTAACTATTTCCTGTCAGGTATTCCAACTGCGCCTAAGATCAATCAAAGAAACTATGCTTTTGATATTTTCTTGTCAAAAAGACATCAAAGTACCATGCAGCTGTATTTTCACGGAAAGATTAAAACGTAACGTTAAACTCATTTTCTTGACATTGATACATCATATATGTGTGTAACTTATATCACGCCATTTAGATTATTAGTAACCTACAAGTCGATGAGGCTCGTGGACCAGCGATTCGGTTCAATGCTAAATAAATTAAAGTCACCAAAAATAAATTTTTGAAATGCCATGGGGAGTCAAAGATCTAGTTTGAACCTTAGAAGTACTTGCCTTATGGCATATTGACTATTGACAGAATGTATAAATAAGCAACAGCGTAGCTATTATAAAATTCTCGAAATCGTCTAGACCACAATTCTCAGTGTCTCAACTTGCCTCAGCGATACTTTATTTTATAGTTATACTGGGAATACCACTATATTTTTTGTCGGTGCCGTACTTGCAATATTGTAATTCATGCAGATGCAGGTACTAAAAATGAACAGCAGAGAAACGATAATGCAATACTTATACTTCCAATGCTGTTCGTCTAACTCCATAATAAATTCCTAATTCAGACACTTATTATTTAAGTTACAACTTAGCCAATGGTTTTCAATCTGTGTTTATAAGGTTGTAGTATCTACTATGTGTGTTAAGCATACAGTCCTTTAACTTGTGCATTAATTTCCTTGTTTCCTTGTCAGTTGCCTAATATCTGTATGCACTGAATTACACTAGGGAAATATAAGTTTTTATCTTTGAAAGCAAATTATGCATACAGCTGGTATTATATGATGAAAATAGAGAAATGTATTTGTATGTATAATATTGCTCAGGATTGGGACACTATAAATGCCTTTATAAGATGAAAACTGATTTGCGAAAATGAGGAAATAGTTTCTGTAGTGTTGGCCATGGTTTCTGGAGTGGTTGGGTAAAGTGAAACGTGATAAAATTAGTAATCTAATTGGCTAAGCATGAGACAGACTGGTATGACAATATCAAATTGTCTCGGAGATAACAATGGAATTTTGATCCAGGATTGTGGATGTAGTTGGCTGCTCAGCTGGTGCTAAATTGGCTAAGGAATGATCCAGTATGCACAAATGAGTCCATTGAAAATGAATTTGGGAATTGGAATGGAAACAATAGAAATTTAAATTATGCAAAGTTGATGAGAGATTTCTGATTATTTGGAGTTGCTATAATGGAATGGAATGAGACAGAGAACAACAGAACCGAACGAGAAGAATTTCTGCAGAACAAATAATATCCGGAACTATGACATATACCTACTTTTTACGTATAACCACGAACGCTACTTGTACGGATGATATATGCAAATCCATTCGGACTGCGATGCATTACTTATTGACGTATAGAGGGAAAGAATGTTATTTAAGGCTGGCAGTTACCTGTTGTCTAGAGAAGGACTCAAGGAGAGTTGTTGGTATGGACTTTTCGGAGAAAAGTCATTATTTGAAAGAGGACCTCCTGGGGGATCTTGCATAGGGAACGATGCAACGTCGATGGCAAGAGTGGCGATGCACAGAGAAGTTGCGAGAAGAATGCAAACCCCAATACTTTCTTTCATGCTGTCTCTGCAAATCTGGCTGGACTCGACTCCTCACAAATGCTTCAAGCACTAACAACAAAGATCAATCACTTTAATGCTTTTAATTAGTGAAATATTCATGTACATTCGTTTGTCAATTATGCAAATGTAAATTAACATTTCAAACGAATGGGATAAAATTAAGATTCTGTATTGTATATTCCGACAAAGTTCAGCTATACTTAAAATGCGTACTTTTAGTGTGCAAATATTTCCCATGCATTTGGTGTCGAAATAAATGTTAGTGAAATTTGAGAAAATAGAAAATGTAAATCTCACCGTTTTATTTTAGTTTTCCGAACAGAATCCTTTGATGGATTTGCAGATTTTTGATGAGGAGGACAAAAATGAGAGAAATGTGCAGCAGGTGAAAAAAATAGCAAAAGCCAAGAACAGAAGAATAGCTAGAGTTTGTCAGAGTAAATTTTGAGGATTGTTTGAAGCAGTTGAGAGATGAGTTTGTGACGAGAGAGTGAGACGGATTGAATTGATTCGTATGTGGAATAAAAGATACTTGCTCGTATTCCCCCTTGAGCAGCTTTATATATGAGGATTTGCCTGTAAATGCTTCGTCTGTGGGCTTCGTCCGTTCCTAGGTATTCTTTGGAAGACAAACAGCGTCGGCCCATCCACCAACGTGTAATCGCATTTGAGGGACCATGCATTTCCTACGTCGTCACTTTGGGCTGCTCCGTGCACAAAACTCTGTTTCCATATTTCTGCTCTTTTATCTGATAATTAAGTTCTTAAGGTGGGGGAGGCCCAAGAAATATTCACCTGCCATAATTTATAAACGCACGTGGAATGAATTTGCAACCACCTCGAGGAGTTCTGATGTGTCTTGTCTTACTGACTTCTATTTCTCCCTGCTTTCCCCTTTACTGCTTTCTCTTTGCATTTCTGTCTACGTAGCTACTCTTGTTTTACTAGCCGACCCTTATTTCCTTCTCATTCTTCCCAACTCCAGTACGAAAGCAAATTATAATACAAATAACCTACTGTTTGTGTTGTAAATAAATAAAAGCACATACGTAAAATACACTGCAAATAATTTTTTCACTTAGTAAAATACCTAGAATTGTCGCCAATAGTACGCCTACCGAAACATGAGAAATCTTGTTCAGGCAAAATTTTCATTTTATATGCATACTCAATTATTTTACATCAATCACAAAATAAATTAATAATTGGCAAACAGGTTCTAGGTATGTTTCAATTAAATATTGGCAAGGTCATGTTCTCAAGAAAACCTAGAGAATGACGCATTAAAATAGGATTCTCCGCAGTTTTAAAACATTTGCTTATTTATGATTTTTGTACAAATAAATTTGAAGTTGTAATATAAAAATTACTGATAAACTAATGATAAATACGATATGGCGTGGCTATAGAATAATGGTTGCATTTCAGGACACGTGTACATAATAAGAAGTAATAGCCTCGTAGTTGATGAAATGAGGAAAATCCTTGCAAAGAAAACTTACCTAGTCATCTCTGTTTGCAAAACATGTACTAAATTGGACATTTAGGTTTCGCATTACTTGCTGTTGTACTGCTCTAAGGCAAAAGGCAAAATTCGTTGTTTGCTGAAGCTGTAAATTGTTAACGAAACTATCATATTCTTGATGCAGTTTAGCCCATGCATAAAATAAACATCACAATGAAACTATGACAAACGTCTAGATCAACTGGTTAACCATTTTATTCGCAATAATAATACCGGGAATAAGATATGTACACCGTAAAAGAGATCGGACGCGGATCTGGGAGCCCTAAATACGCTTGCGAATTTGGTTTGTAGTTTGTGCTCAGCTTTCCTGCAAAAATCATTTAAGTATATGAGTACCTACTACCATATGTCACTGGTACTACAGCAACGAAACACCTAAGTATAAATTTTCAAATGTTAAACCACTTTATAATATTCTACATAAATACACCTGTATATTATGGTATAATTGGAACCTGCAGCTGCACCTATGCAACTGAAGGTATGCCCCTAAAAAGAACTTTCAAGTATTATAAAAAGGACCATATTTTTTAATGTAATCATTTGATTGTGTTCAAATATGAACGAATTAGTCATTAAAATCATAAATTTGGCAAATACGCACAAGAACTCCAAAAATCATGTCAAATTTAATTGCATTTTTTCCTACGTACAATTTTTGATAAACCAGCGATTCCAATATTTATATTTTTCGAATTATTACAGGTACAGATAGTATTATTTCTAAAGTTTTCCCATGGTACATAGTTTGTGCTCATGCTGTTTATATGTTGCAGGTAATTTCCACAGTCCGCCCGTATGTAAATGGCTTCGGCAGTATGGATATTGCAAAATACGTACAACTAAGACAGTCAGCAGCGAGGTATAGACGTGTCAGAAAATAACGTGTAATACCCTATCAGGATATCCTTACCTCCATTCATAAGCACGACAATGGATTCACTCAACCATTACTAATCCCAATACAATAGAATGGACGCCATTTTTA